>CANTUT010000062.1:187500-375000 GCA_947687605.1 Reutealis trisperma
CGATGAACAAGCCAACAACCATCATATACCAGTCATAAGCTTATCTACCTCATTATCATATCATCATCACAATCATATCCTAAGTGGCACTGCATCATTCCACTCCCATCCAACATCAAGAAACAATATGCAAAATTACACACACACACACACACACACACACACACAAAATCAATGCATGTATGCAAGTGTAATTTTAAATAAATAAAAGAATGGAATATTATATTAAGCTATATAACTCACAAATTTGATGAAACCCAATTAGCTCTCCTCGTCGAGTGTGATATCTGGTGACTGGAAGGACGCCTTAACATCGACTCTGAATAACAAATAAGATTATTAGAAAAAATGACTACTTCTAAAGATGTAACTAAATAACTCTTAAGATTTTTGTTGAAATTTCAGCAAATTATAACCTTTTAAATAACCTCAATAACCTAGGACTTGCCTAATTATAACAAAGAAAACAAACACTTTGAAATAACCTCAATAACCTACACAACCCAACATAATATCAATGACCCCTCCTAGGTCCACCCAACTCAATTAATAACCTAAGCAAATCCAATTCATAAATTTATCAATTTACTAATTTAATATAATAAACATAACTTAAATCAATCTATAACTCAATAATAGTTGAAATTCAAAAGTTTCAAATTTACCCATAAAAAATCAGATCAAACTAACGTTGAAAACCCCACTGAAACAATGAGATGGAGTTGCTAGCTATGCTCCACGCATCACCGGTTGGCCATGCATCTCCACTATTGGTGGTGAACCCGAGCGATCTTCATGCCATCTTACTCGCCTTGACACTAGGAGCTCAAAAATAGCCTCCATTCGTTGCAGCTTTGCCCGAAAAACCCTTAAGGCTACCCATTTTTCGATCTCCACTTCTAATGAGCTCTACAGGATGAGATAGGACCGATTGAAAGCTCTTCAGCCAAGGATTCAAATGGCACTGATCTCATTCAAATTGGTTGCTGAAATCTCGATTTGAAGTTTCGACGCCGATAAGACTTCTCTCCTCATGTGTGCCGTGCTACGGTGATGATCTCTGCCGCTACCACTTCTATTGAGTTCATCGATTTATGGGTTTCAACTTGGGGTTGGTAGTGCAAGCCACCGCTGACCGAAGGACGACCAAATCACACACTCCCTCTCACAGTCTCTTTCTGCCTCTTTGCCTCTCTACCTTTTGTCTGCCTCTCACCCTTCATTCCAGCAGTTGGCTAATTGGTCCACATGGGACCAATTAGCTGCTGCACCACCCTTTCACTTTTTTTTATATAATAATAATAATAATAATAATAATAATAATAATAATAATAATAATAATAATAATAATAATAATAATAATAAACCTTAATTAATATAGAAGTAATTCTTATAAAATTTTCATAATTGTTAAATAAAATCCAATTAAGTATTTTTCATAAGTAAATAAATAAATAAATAAATATTTTTCTAAATTTAAATTTTCAAAGAATACTAAATTGAATGGATAATTAACTTAACTCTATAAATATTATTTTTACTTTAGTCATTTCTCATTAAATTAGCTTATAATAACCAATAAAATTTAGAAAGATTAAAAATAATCATAATACTAATATCATTATCTCAATAGGATGAAAATATAAGATTTTATTTAATAAATACTTTTCTCAAAAATAACCACTATAATATTTTCATAATTACATTTTTCAAATTATATAAATATATAAAATTAAATAAAAAATGAAAATTTCAATTACGCTTTAGTAAAGCAAATAATTAAATAATATATTTTGTACAAAATAAGATTTTATAAAATAAATAAAAATTCAGATTATTACAATATAGTATTTATGTATTCTCAAAATTAACAAAAAAAGGTAATAATAGATAAATATAAGTAAATATATAAGTGAAAAAATATAATAAAATTTATGAGTTGGTAAGTAATTAATGATATTTTATTAAACTGTGTGAAAAAAAAATAGACAATCCTTTTGGGATGAAATGAGTAATAAAAAGCAATTATAATTTTTTTTTTAACTAAAGGATGCTTATTAATGTTTTTTTTTGAAGTACTTCGATATTTAGCTTACTCATCTCAAGTTTTTGTTGCATACTTTTTTTTTTGGTATTTAAGCTCATTATATTTTGCTCCTTTAATTTTGTATCCTAGCTTCGCCATTGGACTAAACTTAAATATTAAAAAAAATATATATATATAGTTTTCTAATGTGAAAACAGAGAATAATATATTAAGGAAAAACTTTGTTATTAAATTATTAACCTATAGTCGTTCTCCCCCTAAACTTCTTGTTTTTTTAGAATAAATAAGGACAAAACTTGACTATGTTAAAAATATACACTTTTCTAATATGAAAACACATTATCCAATGTTATTAAAATTGGATCGGATCGATCAGTCGATTGGTTAAATGGAGAATTGACCATTAATTTAGTTCAAAATTTTAAAAACTAAATATAATAAAATGATGTCATTTTGATATAAGAAAAAAAAAAAAAAAGCTAATTAGATTATTGAACTTGATCAGAGACCATGAATTGGTGAGGAGACCAGTTTACTGTTCGGTTTGATTTTAAAAATATTAAAATTATCTCATAATTTTTTATTCAAAAAATATAAATATTTCTAGATTTATTAATCCATGTCTTTTTGTGTATAAATTTATTAGCGTGAAAGTTAAAAATTCTAGTTGTTAAACTCAAAAATTAACTTTTAATGAAAAAAAAAACTTCATAAAGAATTAGAAAAATATTTGTTCATAAATACAAATTAACTTAAAATTATTACATATAATAATTAAAATATTATTTGTAACATATGATACAATGATTCGGAGTATATGAGATTAAGGATTCAAATCATCCAACCTTTTATTTTATTTTATTTTAAGACTTTTGACAGAAAAAAAAAATTGAAAAAAAAAATCAAGGGAAGATAAGATCAAAATATTCAAAATAAAAAAATAAAAATAAATAGCACTTAATTTATATTAAACAATAAAAACAAAAGGTTTATCGTTTTTAATTATAGCTCTAGTCATGTGCGTGGTCGTGGCCCACATTTTGTCGTGGGTTTTATTATATATTTTTATTTAATTTATATTTTTTTAAAAATATTTTAATATACGTCAATTATTAAAAATGATACATTCTTATATGAACAAAAGATTTAGGATTGATTCGAGGATTTACCTGTCCCATCTACCTAAAGATATTATCTGCTTGACCCAAAATTAATTAATAAAAATAAATAATTAATAAATTTAAAATTTTTGTAATAAAAGGAAATCATATTTTGATATTAAAAAAATTGAATTCTCTTTTTATTTTTTTTAATGGGATTTAATTCTATATTCTCTTATAAAGAAACATACTTTAAATGAATTGAAAAATAAATATATAGAATGATAATTAAATTTTGTTTAATTGATAATATATAGAAATATATATTAACATGGAGATATATTAAAATTATTTAAAATATATCAAATGCAAAAAAAAAAAAAAATGAATATTGATTTTAAAATAAAATAAAATTATTTGCTATTAGTATGTTTTTATCTTTTTGGTATTAAAAATTTATTATTTAATATATTGATAAATGATATATGGGTTGGATATTGATGTATTAATTTGGATGAAATTTTGAGTTTTAAAATATTATTGTGCTACAAATTCCAATTACTTATAGTAAATGGTTAGACATATAACATTGTATATATGGGTGTTCGGACGTGTAGTCTTAATGGTTATTATAATATTTATTTATTAATATTTATTAAAATTTTAATTATTAAATTAAAATTAGATGGTCTAATTAATTTGATACTTTTTAATTTATGCAATTTACTAGTTTAGAAATTATAAATTTTATTAAATATATCTTTGAAGGATAACTTGGCAGTGACCTATTTTTTATTATAAAAGAATAAAATCTTTATTTTTCAATCAATGTTATAATATATTTTTTTATTTCGTTAATAACCCATCTGGCCAATTTCATGTTCAGTGTTCACATTGGTTGGTTTAGTCTGGGGACTACTACATGGGGTTAGCGTCAAAATTAATGCGCTCAAACTTAATACTTTCTATTACCATGTGTACATAATTAACTATAAAAATCCTTGGCATTTCTCTTTTTTCTTTTTCTCTCTAGCTCTCTATTAAATTTTATTTCTTAAATTACCGCTAATATTTTCTTGAAATCATTAGTAATTCTAATTTTTTTTATTAGATTTGCTATTGATAAACTCATTTTTGCTGTTGTTGCCATATTCACTACTAGTTCCACTTATTCGTCTTCTACTCATGTGTCATTTTCTATAATCGCTAAACGTTTCTTCTACTCAATCACGTTTTAGACATTATTGCTTCCGCAATCATATTCACATCTCTCTATTTTTACTATATGCTTGTAAGTGGATCTGTATTTACTGCTGCTAAAGTAATAGTTTTCATTTTATTATTTTACATTATATTGTATTTTTTTTAATGTTATTTTGTCTTTCCTTTGTAGAAGTTTTCTTATTGGAAGTTCTGTTATGTCTTTTTTTATTGGAAGTTATTTTTTTATTATGAGTTAAGTGATTTGTCTGTATATTCTTGCATTTCAAATGAGAAGACATTGGTTTATTATATCCACTATTATTTATCATATCAACTATTACAGTTGCAGTTTTTTAAAAGATTTATTGTGCTTAATTATAGTGATTAACCTTGCCCTTACCATTTTAATTTTTTTTATGTTATTAAATTATCCTTAGGTAGAATAATCTAATAATGTTTTGCATACATATGTACTGACTATGTCATGACGAGAGTAAAATCATTGACTTACATGCAATCTTCTATGTTTGTCAACTATTCTTGAAATCACAAGGATACAACATCTTATCATTGTATTGACTCCAGCACAAATCTTTCCTCTTAAATGGAGAATTTTTAGCTTTCCAAAGTAGAAATAAGCCTGTTTGCCAGGAAGAATGATTGCACAGGGAGACTCAGTTAGACAAAAATGGAATGGCATACAGGATTTATATGCCATACAATTTGCAAACTAACCTGTAACATGCTTGGAAAAAAACCAAAATAATAAAATGACGGTAATTGAATTTTTTTTTTTTAATATAATTTAAAAATTTTAGATTTGGAAAAGAAGGGATTTGGATGGTTTATTTTAGTTTAAATTACTTGAATGAGATTGGTTATGCATAAATTTTATCAACTTTGATTGTCCAGATCCTTGACCGGAAATTATGTCAGAACGTGGATGAGAATTTGTTTGAGGATGAATTTGAAAAATACATACTAAAAAAGGTGTAGTTCCTAATAGACTCTATAAGATTTTGCTTGAAGCATGTTTTTCCTCCTCTTTTTTACCAGTTGAGATCTTTTTTTTGTACAATTTGAACTGTAACCTCAAATTCAAATCCATGGATCTGAAATTCAATCTGAAAGCGTTCCAAAAAGAGTTTTATCATTTTGTTTGTCAATGTGAAACAAAGTAGTGGTTCTAGGGAATGCTATCAGCATACATGTGCATGCAGGCAAGTAAGCAGAAATATCTTCTTTGTGTCATGCAACTAGATCCTCTTTACCATTTTTATGTATATATCATTTTCTTCCAATTTATCAGTGTACGATAATAGACTTTTGTAATTCAAAGAGGGGTTTTTTCATACAGATGGACTTCACTCATATCTTTTTTCGGGGTCATGTGTTTCCATGCATTGATCACTCGAGTTGATGTCAATGAAGATGGAACTGGTTTTTGGAGCTGTACTCCTGGCTTGCTTGTTTTCTTTTGTGTTGTCTGATTTGCAAGGTACGATGTTCCTTTTCTGATATGTTAAGAGTAGTGACTGTTCTTACTTTTAGTGTTGTTCACTTTGATGTGTAATTTCGATATCATTAAGAAAATAATAGAGAAAGTGAATCATAATCT
Source organism: Reutealis trisperma (assembly GCA_947687605.1). Lineage (NCBI taxonomy): Eukaryota > Viridiplantae > Streptophyta > Magnoliopsida > Malpighiales > Euphorbiaceae > Reutealis > Reutealis trisperma. The sequence continues at coordinate 193,469 of CANTUT010000062.1, forward strand.
GGTAAAGAGAGTGAATCATAATCTGGTAATTCTCAGTTCTCTCTTACTTCAAATTATCTTGATGTACAGAAGCCATTTGACTTGATAATACTTCTTTTGGGTGAGAGTTTACCTTTTATACGAAAGTGCTCTATGATAAAGCTAAAAAGGCTAAAATGATTGTTTGAATCCTTCTTTGTTTGAAGAGATTGAACTTGTTAAATTTATAAGAAAACCTTGAGGTTTGCTGTAATGCACAGTTTGGTCCTCGTTTTTCAAAAGTTACACTTCGTTACCTATTTCTATAGGAATCAACCCTTGGTCCTTTATTGGCTAAAAATAGGTTAAAAACAGTGTAGTTTTGGTAGAGAGACATTGCTTTCGTCTATAAAACAACTAAAATGTTGATATTATAAACAGAGGGACAGAAAAGGTTGATTTCAAAAATGGAGGGACAAAAATATATATTAGACCAAACATCAAGGAATTTTTGTAATTTCTTTTGAACTTAACCTACATATATTTAATACTCTTCCAGCACTAGGTGTTTTATGATAGAGGAAGGAGTTCTATCACACTGCATTAAATAAGAAATCATTTAGATGGGAGTATGGGAAAAAGATGGTTTGTACCAAGTAGATGAAGTCAAGTCGAGAATACAATGCTAGGAATTGAATAATTGTTTGTATCAAATGGAACATTCCTAACATTTAAAGTCAAACAGAAACTGTTAATCAGAATATCACTTGCTTGATGTGAAGTGTTGAGTGAACTGAAGAGAAGTGAACCACCCTCAAATGAATTATGATGGTATTCTTAAGGGCAGAAGACGATTATTCAGGAGATTGTCTAAATTCCATAGTGGAGATGCACATAAAAATTACAAGCTAGCTAAGAGGGAAATGAAATAGGTAGTCATGAAAGCTAAACTCTTTGAAGAGATATATAAGAAGGGAAATGGATAAGTGCGTTAAGGACGAGGATCACAAGATCCTTGTTGGAGATAACAAGATTAAGGAAAGTTGAAAAAAGTATTTGAACAAACCCTTAAGTGGTAGCAAATTAGAGAAATTTGGAGTTCTTACTATCTGGAGGAGATGATGAATGTTATTATATACATAGGTTTAGGTTCTTTGAGGTAAAAGAGGTCATGGAGAAGACAAAGATAGGAAAATTGAAATGAAATTCTTGTAGAAGTTTGGAAGTGCTGAGGGTAGTTGGGATAATAAGATTGACTAACCTATTGTACTAGATACTACCAATAAGAAAATGCATGATAACTTGAGAAAAAGCATTCTTGTTCTTCTTTATAAGAATAAAGCTTGGAATAGAGTGATTGAGCATATGTTAAGGACTTAAGCTGTGACATAATGGTACCAAAAATCAGTTTGATTCTATCTCTAGGGGATTGAAAATGTAGGCTCTATTTCTCATAAAAGGAATAATGGAGAAATATAAAGGGAAGAGAGTGGGCTTTTAACTTCTGGTTGCAGCCATGGTTGTGGTGTTGCTTTAACAAAATGTTGTGGTTAAAATGAAACAATTTCTGTCTTGTGCTACTGTGTTCTTACAAAATTACTTCAAAATAAAGGGTATATTGATAACTCTACATTTTTAGAGTTATTTTATTTGTTTAAACTTAAATTTTAGCTCAGTTCTTGAGAATGCAATAATATTATTACTTATTTTGAGAAATAAATAGTTCTACAATTTATAAATAAATTATAACATATTTTAAGTATTTTTATTTTATTTTTGCAGATCAAAATGATGTCACAATGATGCAATAAAATAATTGATGCAGGTGATGATATCATAAAAATAACGATGCAAGTAATGATTCAAGTTTTCAATTCATGAGAAATAAATTTAATGATTGGTGACCAAAATTCAATGGTTGATGGCCAATCTAACCATTTTTGAATATTGATGAAGGAATTCAATGGTTGGTGGCCAACCTAACCATCAATGTTGAATTTTTGATGTAAGAATTTTAATGGAACTTTAATTCTTCTACCAAATATGCTTATAAATATCATGCTTGACAAAGGAAAATAGCATCAAGAAATCCATAAAAAAAAATATTTAGAGAGAAAAAAATAGATTAGTTTTCTTTTTTTGTTTATGTTATTTTTATCAAGAGAAGTTTTGGAGCTCATGCTCATCAAAGATTGTATCCCAAAAAGAGTTCTTTCTAAACTTTACTCTTGAATTTAATTTTAAGTTGTTATTATGTTTATTGTTAATTTAATTATTTCTTCCTTCTTAATTATGAGTAGCTAATTTTATTTTCTAGAATTTAGATGTATTTTTTTGATTTGCATATGATTATTTATATTTAATTAATTGGATTTGATTGTTGGAATTAATCTTTTATCTTAGAACTTAATGCTTGTAATTAATTGGCCATTAATTGCATGATTAAAGATATTGTGTGAAGTAACGAGAGTGGAAACACAATATTAGTTCATTAGGATAATTGACCTAGAGAATATATTGCTTAGAGATAAGAATACTCTTTTGTAATTTTTAAAAGGATTTTCATAAAACTTAATGGGTTTGTGTTAATTGCTTATGATCACGAGAGTAGACGTAAGGTTAATATGAACACACATGTTGTATATTGAGAGAGAACATCATATAATTTAGGGAAATCTAATCATTAATTTCAGCAAAAATAATCCATCTAAAAATTATAAAGAAATCATATGTGATCAATTGATGAATTCTAAATACTAGACCTTTAATCTTATTTCATATTTATCATCATTTATATACTTAAATTTCACTTTAGTTTAAAATATAAATTCTCATAGTTGATTTTCTAAATAATAGAGTAATTTTAAAATTGGTACTTGACAAACCCTTTCTCATGGGAACGATACTCACTCATCACTTTATTACTTGTAAATAATCTGTGTACTTGCAGAAATTACGCAACATGTTTTTTGCGCTGTTGCCGGGGAAGGCAATTTTTGACAATATCAATATAATTGATATACTCTATTACTTTAGATACCTTTTATTTTTAAAACTGAATTTTTATCTTGTTTGTTGTACAACTCATATAGTTGTTTATGAGAAACGATCCTGAAACAATTTTAGAGGAATTAGATCCTAAAATCGAGCGAAGGTGTAAGGCTTTAACCAAAGCCAAAAAGGAGAGACTTAGAAAAGAGAAAGCAGACAAGGCCAATGAGCAAGAGGCTTTGGAAGAAGGAGCAGAATTTAAGCAAGAAACTTTTGAGGAAGGACTTCAAGGAGTAGAGGAAGAAATGGCAGACAATGGAGCTAATAGGGCACTACGCGAATTTGCCATGCCAAACTCGATTATGCGATCCAACATAGAAAGGCCCACTGTTGCAGCCAACAATTTTGAGATCAAATCTTCACTCATTCAGATGGTTCAGCAGTTTCAGTTTGGAGGAGGAGTCATGGAAGATGCCAATGCTCATTTGGCAAATTTTTTAGAAATCTATGATACAATCAAGATGAATGGCATTACTGATGATGCCATTAGACTAAGGCTTTTCCCATTTTCTCTTAGGGATAAAGCAAAAACTTGGCTGATATCTCAAGCCCCAGGATCAATCACTACATAGGATCAACTCACAAGTGCTTTTCTTGCAAAATATTTTCCCCCTGGAAAGACTGCTAAGCTAAGGAATGATATTATTAGTTTCATTCAATTTAATGGGGAGACACTATATGAAGCATGGGAAAGGTTCAAAGATTTGCAAAGAAAGTGTCCTCATTATGGTATCCCAGACTGGATGATAGTGCAAACTTTTTACAATGGTCTTTCAAATCAAATAAGGAGCACGATTGATGCAGCAACCGGAGGAGCTCTTATGAACAAAAGTACCATCGAGGCTCATAATCTTCTTGAGCAAATAGCAACTAACAACTACCATTGGTATAATGAAAGGAGTACAACAAGGAGGGTTACAAGTGTTCAATAGGATGATGGGTATTCTCTTCTTGTAGCAAAAGTTGATGCAATTGCCAAGTCATTGGAGAGGGTAAATATTAATACTCCATCAAGTAGTCATCCAATTGTTTGTGACTCATGTAGGGGTAATCATCATAATTTTGAATGCCATGGAGTAGAGCAAGTCCAATTTGTCTCTAACCCCAATAGGCAAAAAATAATCCCTACTTAAACACCTACAATCTAGGATGGAGGAATCACCCCAACTTAGCATGGGGAAATCAAGGAAATCAAGGAAGCAATCTAAGGCCACCATACCAATCCAACTTTCAAGGGAGAGATCAAATTCCATCCCAAACACTACAAGAAATCAAGCCTTCCTATGAAATCGCTTTGGAGAAATTCATAGGAGCCACTTCTGAAAGGTTTGACAAGTTGGAGAAACACTATGACAAGTTGGAAGCCAAAGTTGATCAAATTGCTAGCCAAAATAGAAACTTGGAGTTTCAAATGGGGCAAATGGCTAACTCTTTTAATGCAAGACCTCAAGGTACATTGCCTAGCAAAACTAAAATTAATCCTAGAGAATAATGCAAGACAATTACTTTGAGGAGTGGCAAGCAACTTGAAGAAGTGGTATCGAAGAAAACAAGTGAATATAGTGGTGAAGTTTCAAAAGAAGATACCCCAGTAGATCAAGCTAAAGAAGAAAAAGGAGAGGAGGTATCTAAACTTTGCAAGTCAAGCCTTATGAACTGCCCATTCCTTATCCTCAAAGATTGAAGCAGCAGAAGTTAGACAAACAATATGAGAAGTTTCTAGAAATTTTTAAGCAACTTCACATAAACATACCATTCGCAGAGGCCTTGGCACAAATGCCATCCTATGTGAAGTTCCTTAAAGATTTACTGTCTAACAAGAGGAAGATTGAGGAGCATGTTGTGGTAGTACTTACTGAGGAATGCAGTGCAATTATTCAAAATAAACTTCCACAAAAGCTCAAAGATCTAGGTAACTTTTCTATCCCTTGTCTAATTGGTACCACTGAATTTAAAAGGGCTTTATGTGATTTAGGAGCTAGTGTTAGTCTTATGCCTCTATCTGTTTGCAAGACATTGGGGTTAAGTGAGCTAACCACAACCACAATGACCTTGCAATTAGCTGACCGTTCTGTTAAGTATCCAGCAGGTATCATTGAAAATGTCTTATTAAAAATTGGTAAGTTTTATATGCCTGTGGACTTTGTGGTATTGGATATGGATGAGGATGTTGAGATCCCGTTGATTCTTGGAAGACCATTTTTAGCAACAGCAGGAGCCTTAATTGATGTAAAAAATGGCAAATTAACTTTGAGGGTAGGTGATGAGGAGATTGAGTTTGACATTGCTAAAGCAGAAAAGCAACCTACCATCATGGATTGTTGCTTTCAAATTGACGTCATTGATGAGGAAGTTCAATAAGTCTTAGAGGAAAAGCATTTTCCGAACCCCCTAGAAACATGCTTGGTTAATTGAGCAACTAGCAAAAATGAAAATCATGAGGTTGCCACAATTGCTAGTCTTTTTGAGGGGAGCTTACCTATGCCTTTCCGTAGGAGACAACAATTTAAAGAATTGGAAAAAGGTAAGTTACTTCCTCCACCATCAATTGAGCAAGCACCAGTTCTTGAGTTAAAACCACTTCTTGCACATATCAAGTATGCATTTCTTGGTCCCAATGATACTTTGCCTATGATTGTAATGCAAACTTGAATAATGTTCAACTTGAGAAAACATTGAGAATTTTGAGGGAAATTAAATCAGCAGTGGGTTGGAATATTTCTGGCATTAAAGGGATTAGTCCAACTATTTGCATGTATAGAATTTTGATGGAGGATAACCATAAGCCTGTAATTGAACATCAACGTAGGTTGAATCCAAACATGAAAGAAGTAGTTAGGGCTGAGATTACTAAATTATTAGATGCAAGAATAATTTATCCCATTTCTGATAGCTCTTGGGTTAGTCTTGTGCATGTAGTGCCTAAGAAAGATGGGATGACTATTTTGAAAAATGATAATAATGAATTGATTCCCACTAGGACTGTAACAGGTTGGAGCATGTGCATTGACTATAGGAAACTGAATAATGCTACCTGAAAGGATCACTTTCCTTTACCTTTTATTGATCAAATGTTAGAAAGGCTTACAGGTAATGTATATTTTTGTTTTCTAGATGGTTATTCAGGGTATTTTTAAATTTCTATTACTCCTGAAGATTAGGAAAAGATCATTTTTACATGTCCCTATGGTACTTTTGCATATAGAAGAATGTCCTTTGGTTTGTGTAATGCCCCTGCTACTTTTCAATGTTGCATGTTGTCTATTTTCTCTGATTTTGTTGAGAAGTCCATAGAGGTCTTCATGGATGATTTTACTGTGTATGGTTCTTCATTTGATGCATGCTTAGAAAACTTGAGAAAAGTTTTGCAATGTTGTATTTAGTGCAATTTAGTGCTAAATTGGGAGAAGTGCAATTTTATGGTACAAGAGGGAATTATTTTAGGGCATAAAATTTCTCAAGTAGGAATTGAGGTAAATAGGGCAAAAGTGGAGACTATTGAAAAATTGCCTCCACCTACCAATGTAAAAGGGATAAGAAGTTTTCTTGGCCATACCAGTTTTTATCGTCAGTTTATCAAAAATTTTTCTAAAATTGCTAAGTCTCTTTGTGATTTGCTTAATAAAGATGCTACTTTTGATTTTAACCAGGAGTGCTTGAGTGCTTTTGACAGTCTAAAGAAAACTTTGATTTTAGCTTCCGTTATTGCATCACCTAATTGGAGTTTGCCATTTGAAATCATGTGCGACACAAGTGACTTTGCAATTGGAGCTATCTTAGGCCAAAGAAAGGACAAAAAGGTATATGTGATATACTACACCAGCAAAATCTTAAATGATGCACAAAAAAATTATATAACTACTGAAAAGGAGATGTTGGCGATAGACAAATTTCGCTCCTACTTGGTTGGGTCAAAAATTATAGTCTTCATAGACCATGCAGTAATTAGGTATCTAATGTCCAAGAAAGATGCCAAACCTAGATTGATCATATGGGTACTTTTGCTTCAAGAATTTGACTTAGAAATCAAGGACAAGTAAGGAGTGGAGAATGTGATTGTTGACCATTTGTCTAGATTGGAAAAAGAGCGAACAGCTGAAGATGACGAGCCAGTCAATGATTATTTTCCAGAGGAGCAGTTATGGGTAGTAAAGGGATCAACTTCATGGTTTGTTGATTTTGTCAATTACTTGGTGAGTGGAATTATTCTTAGTGATTTTTCTTATCATCAGAAAAAGAAATTTCTTGTAGATGTCAAGTATTATTTCTGGGATGAACAATTACTTTTCAAGTATTATAGAGATGGGATGATCAGAAAATGCGTGCCAGAGGAGGAAATTCCAAGCATTTTGGAGCATTGTCACTCTAAGGAAAGTGGAGGGTATGCAAGCACAGATAAGACAGTTGCAAAGGTATGGCAATGTGGTTTTTATTGGCCTTCTATGTATAAGGATACTAGAAACTTTGTGATGTCTTGTGATCATTGCCAAAGAATAGGAAACATAACTAGAAAGCAAGATATGCCACTTAATGGGATTTTAGAGGTTGAAATATTTGATGTATGGGGGATTGTTTTCATGGGACCATTCCCTTCATCCCTAAATAATCGATATATTTTGGTAGTGGTTGACTATATGTCGAAGTGGGTTGAAGCAATTGCAAGTGCCACCAATGATTCTAGAGTTGTGCTGAGGTTTATTAAGAAGAATATTTTTGCTCGATTTGGTGTTCTGAGAGCCATTATCAGTGATGGAGGCTCCCACTTTTGTAACTGGGCTCTTGACGCTTTGTTAAAGAAAAGTGGAGTCAACCATAGAGTAGCCACTCCATATCATCCTCAAACAAGTGGTCAGGTAGAAATTTCAAATAGAGAATTAAAGAATATTTTAGAAAAGACAGTGAATAACTCTAGGAAGGATTGGGCACTCAAATTGGACGATACTTTGTGGGCGTATAGGACTGCTTTCAAGAACCCAATTAGTATGTCTCCATACCGACTTGTCTTTGGTAAAGCATGTCACTTACCTGTGGAGCTCGAACATAAAGCTTACTGGGCAATAAAAAAGTTAAATATGGATGTAGAAGCTGCTAGTCGTAAAAGGTTACTTCAATTGAGTGAGCTTGAAGAGATAAAGCTGGAAGCTTATGAAAACGCCAAGATTTATAAAGAACGCACCAAACTTTGGCATGACAAACACATCCGTAAGAGGCACTTCGAAGAAGGCCAATAGGTATTGCTTTTTAACTCACATTTGAAACTTTTTCCAGGGAAGTTGAAATCCAGATGGTCAGGACCGTTTCAAGTAGTGAAGGTATATCATCATGGAGCTGTGGAGCTGCAAAATAATGCAGGAGAAACATTCAAAGTAAATAGACAATGCCTTAAAACTTATTTCAGTGGAGATTTGGTAGAACAAGGGATAGTTTACTCCTTAAAAGAGGCCACGTGATCAAAATTCTGAGAAAGTCTAGCTAAAGACTATAAATTAAGCGTTTTAGGGAGGCAACCCAAATTTCTAACTTCTTTATTTATTTATTTATTTTTTCTAGTTTCCAAAATAAAAAAATTTTAAAAAAATAAAAAAAAATACAAAAATTTTTTTTTCTTTTCTGTGATTAGTTTCTCATACTTGCTTTTAATTGTTTCATAATATTTTATAGGAAACAAGGAAGTAGAATGCACATCCTACTTACAATTTGAAATCCACTTTTCTACAAGAGAGAGTATTTTCTTTCTTTTGGTTTGTTTCTTTGACATTGAGGACAATGTCAATTGCAAGTTTGGGGGAGGTTTAGTTTGTTTTTTATTCATTTCTTTTGTGTTTTAATGAATAAATTAAATTTTTTTAAATAAAATATGCTTATGTTAAATAATTTGATGAAAGGCCAATGATTGATTATAATTAGTATTTATGGACAATTTATTAAAGTATTTCAAGTTAAGCAACTATTTTGGGTAAGAAATTAACTTTTATTAAGATTATGTTTTGCTTTACTTTGCATTATATTGGTTGCATTGAATTTGTGTATGCTTACTTAGAGAGGGCTTCTATACATTTTTTATCTTCATTTGTCTCACCTATCTTAGAACATGTTTTTGCAAACTTTTGAGGTGAAATTTTGAATTCATTTTGAAAGAGAGATATGATTTAGGCATTGTTTGTTTAGCCTATTACTTATATCCACTCTTATTTTAATTTTTTTCCCTAGTTTACCCCTTTGTGCCTTATTAATTTTAGCCTTCTTTCTTTGTTAATTAACCTTAGTTGATATCCTTTACCCTGTTTGTGAGATAATTTTATCAAGTTTACATTCTAATGAAGAAAAGGGAATTATTGAAGCTTTAAAAGCAAATAAGGATCTCTAATAATCGTGAGTATTATTCATTATAAAAAGATCATTTTTTGCTTAAAATAAGTTTGGGGGAAAGCAAGAAAATTGAATAAAATAAAAGTTAGTAATTTTTGCTTATCCTTAAAATTATGTTTGTTAAAAAAAAAAAAAAAAAAGAAGAAGAAGAAGAAGAAGAGGGGGGCTTAAAAGAAGAAAATATTGAAGAAGAATGGTACTTAAGATAAAAGGGATCCTTCATTAATAAAATCCCTTTATTTGAGCTATTAATTTTCTTTTGTAAACTTGGCATAATTTTCTTACTTTTGTTCATTTAGCCTTTTTTTTGTTCAACCAAAAGGCCTTGTGTTAGCCCCATTACAAGCCTAGTCAAGACCTATTGATCTCTCTTCATTTATGAATTCTATTAGTGGAGATTGTTTGCATTAACATGCTTATGAGATTTGTACATCTATTTTATATCTTTTGATAGAGGCATTTAAAGATATTTGTGTGTATATGCCTATCTAAAGGGCAACAATTTCTTTGCGGTTGATTTAATGTACAGTTATTCAAGCATGATTAAGATGAGGATTGTTTTGAACCTAAGATAGAAGCTTGACTTGCAATACTATTGATATGTTGTTTGTAAATATTAATTTTTTGAGACCTTTGAAAAAAATTATTTAAACTAAGCATGAGATGATTAAATTTCCTTTTTAAAATAAATATTTGAAAGTTTAGAGTTTTATAAGTGTTTGTGGGTATCACCACTGGATACCCTTGTTGCGCGATTTCTGCAAGTGCACAGGTCGTGAACAAGTAATATAGTAGTGAAATAAATGTCGATCCCACGAGGAAGGGTTTGTCAAGTACCAATTTTAAGATTCCTCTATTATTTAGAAAATTAATTATGAGAATTCATATTTTAAGCTAAAGTAAAATTCAAGTACATAAATGATAATAAATATGAAAATAAGATTAAAGGTTTAGGATTTAGAATTCATCAATTGATCACATATGATTTCTTTATAATTTTTAGATGGATTATTTTTGCTGGAATTAATGATTAGATTTCCCTAAATTATATGATGTTCTCTCTCAAGATACAAAATGTGTGTTCATATTAACCTTACGTCTACTCTTGTGATCATAAGCAATTAACACAAACCCATTAAGTTTTATGGAAATCCTTTTAAAAATCACAAAGGAGTATTCTTATCTCTAAGCAATACATTCCCTAGGTCAATTATCCTAATGAACTAATATTGTACTTCCACTCTCGCTACTTCACACAATATCTTAAATCATGCAATTAATGGCCAGTTAATTACAAGCATTAAGTTCTAAGATAAAAGATTAATTCCAACAATCAAATCCAATCAATTAAATATAAATAATCATATGCAAATCAAAAGATTACATCTAAATCCTAGAAAATAAAATTAGCTATTCATAATTAAAAAGAAAGAAATAATTAAATTAACAATAAAAATAATAAACATAATAATAACTTATAATTAAATTCAAGAATAGAGTTTAGAGAGAACTTGTTTTGGGATACAATCTTTGATGAACTCAAGCTTCCAAAAACTCCTCTTGATCAAAATAAAAAATAAAACTAATCTACTCTAAGAAAACATATAAAAATCTCTCTACATATATTTTTTATGGATTTTCTTTGATGCCATTTCCCTTTGCCAAGCATGGTATTTATAGACATGTTTGGTGGAAGAATTCAAGTTCCATTAAAACTCTTACATCAAAAATTCAACATTGATGGTTAGGTTGGCCACCAACCATTGAATTTCTTCATCAATATTCAAAAATAGTTAGGTTGGCTACCAACCATTGAATTTTGGCCACCAACCATTGAATTCCTTTATCAATATTCAAAAATGGTTAGGTTGGCCACCAACCATTGAATTTTGGCCACCAACCATTGAATTTATTTCTCATGGATTGAAAACTTGAATCATTGCTTGCATCTTTATTTTTACTGCATCATTTTGATATGCAAAAATAAAATAAAAATACTTAAAATATGTTATAATTTATTTATAAATTGTAGAACTATTTATTTCTAAAAATAAGTAATAATATTATTGCATTCTTGAGAATTGGGCTAAAATTTAAGTTTAAACAATTAAAATAACTCTAAAATATAGAGTTATCAACCCTCACAAGACTATAACTCATCCTCTATGGGATACCTAGGGGTTTAAAGGCTTGTTGCATATGCTAAATACAATCATAATTTCCTACGAAAATGGACTAGTTTAGATTTTGAATTTTCTTTTGCTCGAGGACAAGCAAAAGCTTAAGTTTAGGGGTGTGATAACTCTCCATTTTTAGAGTTATTTTATTTGTTTAAACTTAAATTTTAGCTCAGTTCTCAAGAATGCAATAATATTATTACTTATTTTGAGAAATAAATAGTTCTACAATTTATAAATAAGTATAACATATTTTAAGTATTTTTATTTTATTTTTGTAGATGAAAACGATGTCATAATGATGCAATAAAATAAATCCACTAGAGTCCATGTACCATTTTCCTCTAAAGCATTCATTTCCTCAATCATAGCATTGTGCCATCGAGGATGAGAAAGTGCCTCATGAACAGTTTTAGGAACAGAAACATAATCAAGAGATACAATGAAAGAACAAGATGAGGAAGACAAATTTCGTACGACAAATGAGGGGACAGGATACTTACACTTTCTTTTTTCTTTACGATGAGCAATAGGAAGATCATCTTTAGAAACTGGTTCAGGTTTTGATGGCATAGGAACAGGATCATTTGAGACTGGATCCAATGACGAAGGAGTAGGTGTAGGACATGAATCCAAAATGGTTGGTTGCCGTGAGTAAACATGTACTATTGGTGGTTTAGGCCTAGTAGAAATAGAGTTAACAGGTTGTGAAACAGAGTTAACAAGTTGTGAAACAGTATAGATTGACATATCATCATCCTTCCCCTGACTAGGGTAAGGGGTGATCAGAAAGAAAGGTGTATTTTCCTAAAAAATAATGTCAGCAGACACAAGATACCTTTGGAGAGTGGGACTATAACATCTATAACCTTTTTGAACATGAAAGTACCTAAGACAAACACACTTTAAGTATTTTGGATCTAGCTTGTTAACTTAAGGACGAACATCCCGAACAAAATAAGTACACCTAAAGACCCTTGGCTCAATAGGAAATGACGTTTTATTTGGAAATAGAACATGATAAGGAGTCTTACCCTGAAGAACAAATGATGACATATGGTTAATCAAGAAACATGCTGTGGAAACAACATCAGCCCAGAAAGGTTTAGGAACCTTCATTTGAAATAACAAAGCCCTAGTAGTTTCAAGGTGTCTATTTTTTTGTTCAGCGACTTTATTATGAGATGGTATATCTACATAGGAGGTTTGATGAAAAATACCATGTTGAAGCATGTAAGTTTGAAAGGATTATGATAAGTACTCCTTAGCATTATCACTCCTCAATATTTGAACAAATCATTAAATTGAGTTTTAATTTCAGCATAGAATGTAGAAAAATGAGAGAACATCTCAGAATGATTTTTCATTAAATATAACCATGTCATTTGAGAATAATCATCAATAAAAGTAACAAAATACTTAAACCCAGTATTAGGTTCAATAGAACGAGGACCCTAAACATCTGAATGAACGACCTCAAAAGGAGTACTAACTCGTTTATTGATTCTAGGACTTGAGCTAAGACGATGATGCTTCGCAAACTGACAAGACTCACAATCTAATGATGAAAAGCTTTGAAATTGAGGACAAAGCTGCTTCGACACATGGAGAGAAGAATGACCTAACCAACAATGTACTTCAAAAGGTGTTACGACTCTTAAACAGCCTACGGGTTTTGGAACTTGTGTGTCAAGGATGTAGAGATCGTTAGATTCATATTCCTTACCAATAGTCTTCTTCGTCGTAAGATCCTAAAATAAACAGTAGTCATGAAAAAATAAGACACAATAATTAAGGGTACGAGTGAGTTTACTAACAGAAATCAAATTGAAGGACAATTGAGGTAAACTAAGAACAGATGATAAAGAGAGTGATGGTGTTGGTTTTATCGGGCTAGAACCAATAACACAAGATATTGAACCATTTGTTAAAATAACAAGAGAGGTAGATGTATGTGACTAAAAGGTAGAAAACATATTTGAATTACTTGTCATATGATCTGTAGCACCAGAATCAATGACCCACTTTGAAGAGGAGGAAACAAGACATGTATTAGGTTTTCCTAATTTAGTGATGATAGTAATAGGTGTGGATTGAGTTTTCAATGATTCTCGATACTGAGCAAATTTGGCATACTCATTTGTAGACACCATAATAGATTTTTCAGAAAGGGTATATGGTGGATACAATATGAGCAGACTAAGGTCTCTTATTTTGTAACTTTCTACAATCCCGCTTCATATGCCCAGGCTTATGACAATAGTGACACACTATCTCTTCGATTCCTACCCACGAGTATTATTATTTATGTCATAGTACCCTGTCTTCCATAAATACTGGATCCCATCCGCTTATTACTGCTACCATTTCTGTATTGCTGTCTCCTAGAGTCAGTAGTAGTATTGCAACTAACAAGTGCACTAGGTTAAATAGGTGAGGGTGGGGAGTTCTCTATACGCAGGACTCTACTAAAAGCATCTTCCAGGGAAGAAATTTCTTCACTAGAAAGGACTTGAGATTTAGCTATCTCAAATTCAGAAGGAAGACTAGCTAGGAAGCTCATAATAGCCATCTTTTCTCGCCAAGTTTTTTGAACAATTATGTCAATACTAAATGGAAGTAGCAGGTTTAGGTCATCATATGTTCTTTTAAAGTCCATGAAATAACTTGTGAGAGATTTACCACCTTTTTCTGCCTTGTAAAAGGCCTTGCACACGTCATAAATGCGGGAAATATTTTCCTTTCTAGAGTACAAGAATTCTAAATAATTCATCAATTCTTTGACTGTCCCACAATGAGTAACCGTACCAACCACCTTACTATCAATGGAATTACGTATTTGTAGAAACAGACGAACATCCTTTCTCATCCGAGTCTTTTTCGAATCCCCACTAAGAGGATCTTCAGTCATGATCATCCATAGCAATACTCAACAAACATAGTTTAACAGTTTTGCTCCAATCCAAATAGTTTTGCTTACCATTAAGTTTATGTTCCGTGATTTTTGACATCATTGGAACCGCATCAACAACAACTTTTTTCTCATCCATGATTTCGCCAAGGGAACAAAATAATAGGTTCTGAAACACCCAAAGAAGGAAAAAACTTGATTTGTAACACAAAAGGCCTCACACTGTACCGATGTAGACCCAACCAGGTATGAGAAGATGTTTTGGAAGTCGAGGTGAACTGAACAAGATGGACTGGATTGATATCCAATGAGGAATGTTCTCTCACGCGCCGGCACATGACTCTTAGGCAGGAAGCTTTTGGCGGCGTGTGTGGCTCATGCATAGGGATTCTGGCGACCAGATTCTAGATGAAGGCCGATCGGTGGGTGGCGCTTCCTTAGGAGTAGGCGGTGATGACTGGAAGTCACTGGAGGCAAGTGACCCAAAGAAACCGACAACAAGCCTACTATTTTTTTTTCCTCAAACAGAAATTCACTACATAACAAGAACTAATTTCACAGGCTCTGATACCATGAAACCATAATTTAAGTGAATAATTTATGTATATTACATTCAATGATTGGATGGATATTTATACAAGTACAACAATCCTAGTTAGGAAGGAAAGTTAAATTAGCCTATCAATTACCAATCCCTATAAATCAGTAACTGATTAACTTCCTAAATAATTAACTTCCTATTCTAAATATAAAACCTGTAACAAATAGTAATAATATTTAGATTATTTTCTGTTTTAACTAGCTTTTTTCTTCCAGATTATATTTGTCATTTTTTTTTCTGCCAAATCTCTCTCACTGTTGCGAGATTACTGCAAGTGCACAGATCGTTTACAAGTAATAAAGTGATGAGTGAGTATCGTTCCCACAAGGAAGGGTTTGTCAAGTACCAATTTTTAATATTACTCTATTATTTAGAAAATCAATTATGAGATTTTATATTTTAACCTAAAATGAAATTGAAGTAAATAAATAATGATAAATATGAAAATAAGATTAAAGGTCTAGAATTTAGAATTCATCAATTGATCACATATGATTACTTTATATTTTTTAGATTGGATTATTTTTGCTGGAATTAATGATTAGATTTCCCTAAATTATATGATGTTCTCTCTCAAGATACAACATGTGTGTTCATATTAACCTTACGTCTACTCTCGTGATCATAAGCAATTAACACAAACCCATTAAGTTTTATGGAAATCCTTTTAAAAATCACAAAGGAGTATTCTTATCTCTAAGCAATACATTCCCTAGGTCAGTTATCCTAATGAACTAATATTGTGCTTCCACTCTCGCTACTTCACACAATATCTTAAATCATGCAATTAATGGCCAGTTAATTACAAGCATTAAGTTCTAAGATAAAAGATTAATTCCAACAATCAACCCAATTAATTAAATATAAATAATCATATGCAAATCAAAAGATTACATCTAAATCCTAGAAAATAAAATTAGCTATTCATAATTGAAAAGAAAGAAATAATTAAATTAACAATAAACATAATAACAACTTAAAATTAAATTCAAGAATAGAGTTTAGAGAGAACTTGTTTTGGGATATAATGTTTGATGAATTCAAGCTTCCAAAAACTCCTTCTCTTGATCAAAATAAAAAATAAAACTAATCTACTATAAGAAAACATATGAAAATCTCTCTACATATTTTTTTTTATGGATTTTCTTTGATGCCATTTCCCTTTGCCAAGCATGGTATTTATAGACATGTTTGGTGGAAGAATTCAAGTTCCATTAAAATTGTTACATCAAAAATTCAACATTGATGGTTAGATTGGCCACCAACCATTGAATTCCTTCATCAATATTCAAAAATGGTTAGGTTGGCTACCAACCATTGAATTTTGGCCACCAACCATTGAATTTATTTCTCATGGATTGAAAACTTGAATCATTGCTTGCATCTTTATTTTTACTGCATCATTTTGATCTGCAAAAATAAAATAAAAATACTTAAAATATGTTATAATTTATTTATAAATTGTAGAACTATTTATTTCTAAAAATAAGTAATAATATTATTGCATTCTCGAGAATTGAGCTAAAATTTAAGTTTAAACAATTAAAATAACTCTAAAAAGATAGAGTTACCACACCCCCAAACTTAAGTTTTTGCTTGTCCTCAAGCAAAGGAAAATTCAAAACCTAAACTAGTCCACTTTCGTAGGAAATTACAATTGCATTTAGCGTATGCAACAAGCCTTTAAACCCCTAGGTGTCCCATAGAGGACGAGTTATAGTATCGTGAGAGCTTCCAGTGGTGATACCCACAAACACCTTTAAAAATTTATTTCAAAGAAAAATAAAATATCACAAATAAAAAAGAAAAAAATTTAATCCCCTCATGCTTATGTTGAATTTTTTTTTTTAAAGGTCTCAAGAAATTAATATTTACAAACAACATATCAATAGTGTTACAAGTCAAGCTTCTATCTCAGGTTCAAAATAATCCTCATCTTAATCATGCTTTGAATAACTATGCATTAAATCAACTGTAAAGAAATTGTTGCACTTCAAATAGGCATATACACACTAATATCTTTAAATGCCTCTATCAAATGATATAAAATAGATGTACAAATCTCATAAGCATATTAAAGCAAACAATCTCCACTAATGGAATTCACAAATCAAGAGAGATCAATAGGTCTTGACTAGGGTTGTAATGGGGCTAACACGAGGTCTTTTGGCTTAACAAAGAAAAGGCTAAATGAACAAAAGTAAGATAATTATACTAAGTTTATAAAAGAAAATCAATAGCTCAAATAAAGGGATTATGTTAATGAAGGATCCCTTCCATCTTAAGCATCATTCTTCTTCAATGTTTTCTTCTTTTAAGCCCCCTTCTTCTTCTTCTATTTTTTTTATTTTTTTATTTTTTTCTTTTTCTTTTTCTTTTTTTTTCTTTTTATTTTTTTTTTGCCAACAACATTATTCTAAAGATAAGCAAGAATTACTAACTTTTTATTTATTCAATTTTCTTGCTGTCCTCCAAACTTACTTTAAGCAGAAAGTGATCTTTTACAATGAATAATACTTTCAGTTGTTAGAGATTCTTATTTTCTTTTAAAACTTCAATAACTCTCTTTTCTTCATTAGAATGTAAACTTGACAAAATTATCTCACAAACAGGGTGAAAGATAACAATTAAGGTTTAATTAACAAAGAAAAGAAAGCTAAAATTATCAAGGCACAAAGGGGTAAACTAAGGAAAAAAAATTAAAATAAGGGTAGATACAAGTAACAGGCTAAACAAACAATGCCTAAATCATATCTCTCTTTCAAAATGAATTCAAAATTTCGTCTCAAAAGTTTGCAAAAACATGTTCTAAGATAGGTGAGGCAAATGAAGATAAAAATGTGTAGAAGCCCTCTCTAAGTAAGCATACACAAATTCAATGCAATCAATATAATGCAAAGCAAAGCAAAACATAATCTTAATAAAAGTTAATTTCTTATCCAAAATAGTTGCTCAACCTGAAATACTTTAATAAATTATCCATAAATATCAATTATAATCTATCATTGGCCTTTTATCAAATTATTTAACACATACATATTTTATCAATAAAAGAGTAAAAAATTTTAAATTTATTCATCAAAACACAAAAGAAATGACTGAAAACAAAAAAAACAAGCTAAATCTCCCCCCAAACTTGCAATAGACATTATCCTCAATGTCAAAGAAATAAACCAAAAGAAAGAAAATACTCCCTCTTGTAGAAAAGTGGATTCCAAATTGTAAGTAGGATGTGCATTCCACTTCCTTATTTCCTATAAAACATCATGAAACAACACTAAAAGCAAGCATGAGAAACTAATCACACAAAAAAGAAAACATCAATTTTTTTTTTTTTAATTTTGGAAACTAAAAAAAAAAGAAAGAAGAAAAAAAAAATACAGATGCGTATCAAGAACACAAAAAGTACTCTTTACTCAGCCATCTTGTATGAATAACTCTTGAGTTAGTTAGTTAGTTAGCTAGTTAGTTTTTTTTTTTTTAAAGGAAAATCACATAAATTTAAAATGCGTATCAAGAGTACAAAAGTAACTCTTTACTCAGCCATCTTACATTTAGTGAATCGAACCTAAAATTTCGCTTGATCAAGTGCAACAAAAAAAAAAACACACACACACAAAACAAAAAAAAATGCGATAAAAAAAACTACAAGAGTTAGGGAAGTTATAACCGGAGATTCAGATCTAGTCCTCGCTTTTTACTGCTACTAGCCCTGAGGTGCCAAACTACCTGCGCCATCAATGGATCAGGTTCGGATTTAAAGTTTTGCAGTTGATCAATCAATTGATCAATAGTTGAAGCAGAGACTAAGATGCGTCGACTCGCCGGTGTCATAAAACCCTGTTCCACAGCATGATCAAGAAAAGATAACAAACCATTATAAAAACCATCAACATTAAGTAATCCCAATGGCTTCTGAAGAACAGTTAATTGTGTCCAAGATGTAATAGTGAAAATATCTTCAAATGTTTCTAAACCACCAGGTAATGCGATAAAAGCATCAGCATTGAAATTCATGTATGCCATTCGTTCGTACATGCTATTGACCTGTAACTCATTACCTATAGTTCCACCAGTGATTTGTTTATTTTGAGCCAAAGCCTTCAAAACTACTCCTAAGACTTTACTACCTCTAATATATGCAGAACTTGCGACACAACCCCTTAACCCTAAACTACCTCCCTCAAACACCAAATCAATTTTTCGTTCAGCTAAAATCCTACCAAGTTCATTAGCTGCTATCAAGTACTCTCTTTTCTTGCCAGAGTTTGGACTACAAAAGACACAAATAGTTTTGAATTTGCGTGTTGAGGATTCTGCCATTTTCTCTCACAGATCTCTCGAAAGGGTTGTATGCATATTAACAATAATGAATGTGCATATAAAGAAACTAGAAGAGTGAAAGAACAGTTCAATGGGATAAACTATTTGTTGATAGAAAAAGTATAAAAAACAAAAATGATAATAAAAACAAAAATAATTAATACTGTGTGTACAAATGTCAAAAAGAAAACATTGAAAAACTAAAAGCAAACATTAAAAGACTAAAAAATTAACGAAAGTAGAAAAATCTGTAGTGTGAGTACAAAAGTCAAAAAAAAAATATTGAAAAGCTAAAAGGAGACATTGAAAGACTAAAAAGTTGTCGACAGTAGAAAAATCTGCAGGAAAATAAAATCTAGATGCTAAAAAGTCAAAAAGTACTACACGATGTAGAAAAAAATAATGCATTGAAAAAAATAAAAGAGTTAGTGATACACCTGATTATAAACAGTAGTTGTGATTTTGGCTCACATCTTCCTCTGGTTTTACGTCCAGTAACAGCTTACACGCCTTCTATGAGTCCAAGATAGGCTTCCCATCCAGTTTTCTTACTAATTGGTAAACAGGGTCTTTTATCATCAAATTCCCTAGACTGTAACGCTGCTTCTCTTCTTTGAATAGTTCCCATAAATCTAAAAGAGTGCGTTGAACTTGTCCACAAGGATGCGTCTCAAGAGTCTGTAAGATATTATCCATAGACTCCTTACTCAGTCCATCCTTTATGAATTTAATTTTGCCTTCTTGATTTATGGATGCAAATCCAATATTTCTACAGCGTTTGTTGCAATTCCATCTTGCACACTTGTAGCAGACTCCCATTCTCTTAGCTCTCCTCTTCTTTGAGTAAGAACTTCTCCCCGTACTTGGCAAACATTTAATAAATGAGTCATCAAGCTCACCTGCCAATTGTACTTTGGCTTCTATGATCCAGCGAATATCCTCAGGAAGATTCAGACGCCTAAATGCCTTCATTCTTTCCAGTCTGCGTTCATCAATTTTTCTGAGCACATCTTGGGGAAGAGTTGGAAATCTGTTTTTTAGTGCTGCAAGAGATGCTTCCATGTCTAATTAACTTTGTTAAGAAAATGAAAGAGAAAATTTACAACGAAACAACTAAACAAAAATAAAAGAAACCTAATAAATAGAAAACTTGGGTTTCCTCCTAATAAGCTATTTAATAACTCACAAACAACACTAAAGCAAAATTAAAATAGAATGAAACAAGCAAAAGAACAAAAGAAATTAAAAAGAAGTAAAAAGTTAGAAATTTGGGTTGCCTCCCAAAAGCGCTTAATTTATAGTCTTTAGCTTGACTATAGCTAGATTTTCATCATGGAGGATAATACACAAAGTATATCATCTCGATAATTGTGGAAAGATAGACTTTTACCAATTTTAATGAGTCAAGCCAGCTTGATTTGAGTCTGCATGGAAAAATATTAAGACAAAAATTATTTAATATTTTATAATTAGGCTCATAATTTCCAAAAGCTTTCAAATAAACTCTTTTTCTTGCTCTGAATTTTCTCAAGAAATTGAGATAAGAAGGCAGTGGTGTTGAATCAAGAGTTGGTGAGTGCTCAGTTAATGGTGGTGAATGTTTCTTCTTTTCTTCCAAGTCATCAAATTGATATTCTTTATGGTCTGACATATATGATGTTGTATTCACCAAACAAGCTAAAAAAGTTTCCTTTGAGTGCTCTTGTTCAAATCCTTTTTCAATTTTCTCATCAATTTCAACCACTCTACAGATATTATCCATAAGAGAATAATATTTCTTAGGCAAATTAGGCTCAACTTCTTCCTTTTTTTCTTGCTTGCTTGAAGTATCTCCTTGATCAATCATCTCTTCCTTATCATCACTCAAAGAAATTGCCAAGCATTGCTCTCTAGAATGTTCTTCAATTTGGCTTGTCAGGTTTTCATGGCTTTGAGTATCTAATGGACTAGAGAATTGTTCCATTTGTACATCATCAGTTGTATTGTGGCTAGCCCATTGATCCATCCTATCTTCCAATCTTTCACATCGTTCATGAATAGCATTTATGAATCTTTCCAATGCTGCTTCATAAGATGGTCTGTGCTCCTCAAATGGTGCATGATCTTGAAAATCATATTGATAAGGATACCATGAATTGTTACCTTGATCGCATTGGTTTTCCCATGAAAAGCTCGAATAATCACTCCATCTTGAGTTGTCTATATTGGAATATGGATAATTCTCATACCTGTTATAATTTGAAAAAAATTGTACTTGTTCTGCATATTGACACTCAGAATTCAAATGATTACCTCCACACAGATCACAACTCAAACATGAATTAAATAAAGTATTAGCATTAACTTTATCAATTAAGTTAACCAATGCATCAATTTTAGCATTTAACTTACTAAAACTATCCTCACCATACATGCTTGCTGCTCTATTTAGTATCATTCCTCCATCACACCATTAAAAGTTGTGGAAAATCTTCTTTTTTTTTTTTTATTTTTTTTTATTTTTTATAAAAGTCCTGCAAAATAATAAAAAAAATATAAAAGAAAAACAAAATCTAAAGTAATAGAGTATATCAATCTATTGATATTGTCAAAAATTGCCTTCCCCGGCAACGGCGCCAAAAACTTGTTGCGAGATTACTGCAAGTGCACAGATCGTTTACAAGTAATAAAGTGATGAGTGAGTATCGTTCCCACAAGGAAGGGTTTGTCAAGTACCAATTTTTAATATTACTCTATTATTTAGAAAATCAATTATGAGATTTTATATTTTAACCTAAAATGAAATTGAAGTAAATAAATAATGATAAATATGAAAATAAGATTAAAGGTCTAGAATTTAGAATTCATCAATTGATCACATATGATTACTTTATATTTTTTAGATTGGATTATTTTTGCTGGAATTAATGATTAGATTTTCCTAAATTATATGATGTTCTCTCTCAAGATACAACATGTGTGTTCATATTAACCTTACGTCTACTCTCGTGATCATAAGCAATTAACACAAACCCATTAAGTTTTATGGAAATCCTTTTAAAAATCACAAAGGAGTATTCTTATCTCTAAGCAATACATTCCCTAGGTCAGTTATCCTAATGAACTAATATTGTGCTTCCACTCTCGCTACTTCACACAATATCTTAAATCATGCAATTAATGGCCAGTTAATTACAAGCATTAAGTTCTAAGATAAAAGATTAATTCCAACAATCAACCCAATTAATTAAATATAAATAATCATATGCAAATCAAAAGATTACATCTAAATCCTAGAAAATAAAATTAGCTATTCATAATTGAAAAGAAAGAAATAATTAAATTAACAATAAACATAATAACAACTTAAAATTAAATTCAAGAATAGAGTTTAGAGAGAACTTGTTTTGGGATATAATGTTTGATGAATTCAAGCTTCCAAAAACTCCTTCTCTTGATCAAAATAAAAAATAAAACTAATCTACTATAAGAAAACATATGAAAATCTCTCTACATATTTTTTTTATGGATTTTCTTTGATGCCATTTCCCTTTGCCAAGCATGGTATTTATAGACATGTTTGGTGGAAGAATTCAAGTTCCATTAAAATTGTTACATCAAAAATTCAACATTGATGGTTAGATTGGCCACCAACCATTGAATTCCTTCATCAATATTCAAAAATGGTTAGGTTGGCTACCAACCATTGAATTTTGGCCACCAACCATTGAATTCCTTCATCAATATTCAAAAATGGTTAGGTTGGCTACCAACCATTGAATTTTGGCCACCAACCATTGAATTCCTTCATCAATATTCAAAAATGGTTAGGTTGGCTACCAACCATTGAATTTTGGCCACCAACCATTGAATTTATTTCTCATGGATTGAAAACTTGAATCATTACTTGCATCTTTATTTTTACTGCATCATTTTGATCTGCAAAAATAAAATAAAAATACTTAAAATATGTTATAATTTATTTATAAATTGTAGAACTATTTATTTCTAAAAATAAGTAATAACATTATTGCATTCTCGAGAATTGAGCTAAAATTTAAGTTTAAATAATTAAAATAACTCTAAAAAGATAGAGTTATCACTCACGGGCATGGCTCTGCCTTGCACTTAGGGCCTTAGGCTCTAGGAGCCCTTTCCATTTTATTGAGTCTTGCACCTTTAATAACTATGGACTAGGTGTTGGGCCAGAAAGAATATCATGCTCAACAAATGAGCATTGTTAAAACTAGCATGTTAAAGTTGGTCTGAGGAGGCAAAAGAATATTCTAGATAAGGGGTAACTTTTTTTTTTTGTTGAAGGTTGAGGTGCCCATCAAGGACAAGTTGAATTGAGAATTGAGATAGTATGACCAATATGGACCCCGAGACATGTTGGTATGAGAATGCATGTAACTTGAATGGTTGGATGGGAGAAGGGGAAACACAGACCTAAAATGTGGATTGAAGCGGTATATGGTCCTAAATAGAATTGAAGGCAAATGACTTTATTTTTACCTTGAACTCTTTACAGTTCTTAAATATGGTTCATGAACAATAATCTCATGGAATTAAGGTGTAAATTGCTTAATTACTTGATTCAGGGATGATATTCAAAAGTGTATAATGTTGTAAGACAAAAATATGCACTTAGGAAGTCGAGTGGGGATGTGGCCCTAAATAGAGTTGAATGGAGAAAAAGAATCCCTGGCCCTAACTAAAATTGTATTGATGCTTAATTGAGTGAATATGGCGAATACATTAACTGTTGTCTCTCATATAATCCAATTACATTGGTGTGTGGTTCTTTGTTTGACCATTTCTAATGCAATTGGGTCTCATCTTTTTCCTTCCAGGTTCCCATCCTTCCTCTATTGAATGTAATCATAATGACTAGGTGGATATGATGAACTTACAAGGAGAAATTGATATGCTTCCCCTTCACAAATAAAGTTTTTCACTGTCCTTTCACAAAATAAAGTTTACATTTTCCGTGCTGATAGAATAAATGTGAGATGGTTGCTTTGATTAGATGGTGAATGTTTCATATTTGTGGTTTCAGGAGATGCACTATATGCATGGAAGGTTTCACTGAATGCTCCAGCTGATCAATTGAGAGACTGGAATCAAAATCAAGTCAATTCATGCACTTGGCCAAATGTCATCTGTGATTCTAGTAATCATGTCACTTCAGTGTATGTCCTTTGAAGCTGTTTTATCTCTTCTAACTTTGCAGCATGATGGTACATTGATAACATGATTCAACATTCATGCAATATTGTACTTTAGTTGCACAACTTGTTACCTTTATGGTTTTCGATTATCTGTTTCACTTGTTTGCAGAACATTGTCTGGCATGAACTGTTCTGGGATCCTGTCTCTAAAATAGGAGTTCTGACAAATCTTACCACACTGTATGTATGCAGTATCTTTCTACAATCAGCTGATAGTCTTGGTTTTATATGATTGATGCATTTGATTTTGTGAGGCTATTTTCCAATTTTTAAGATTGTTTAAGAATTTTTATCAGCAGTTATACAAATTGTAATCATAAATGCAACTTGAAGATTTTCAGAATTTCATATTGTTTGGTGAAATATTTTTTTACAAATGTGTTTTGGTTGATGGCTTGATTGACCTGCTTTTTTATTCATATTTCACAAAGCATTCAGTTACTTGCCTTTGGGTTGGTCTCTTAATTGGAAAAACTATTCAAGCAAGTTGTTCATAAGTACAATGCTAACATATATTGGGTTCATTAATTGCAGAACACCGAAAGGAAATGGCATAACGGGTGAGATACCTAAAGAGTTTGGAAATTTGTTAAAATTATCAAGCTTAGATTTGGGAAATAATCGTTTAAGTGGTGAAATACCATCTTCCCTTGGGAATCTTAAAAAGCTTCAATTTTTGTAAGTGAATCATCTACATGTTAATTTTTGAACTTTGCAGTATATCTCTGTGGTCTTTATAATTTCATCAGTAGACGTGTGAGTTTTTAATTATGCAAACAGGACATTGAGCCAAAAACAATCTCACTGGAGCTATCCCTGATTCACTTTCTGGTCTTCCAAATTTGATCAATGTGTAAGTGATAAATTCGCATATTTACTGTGATGCCTTGATGATTCAAGATGGGGTCGCTTACTTCACTTTCAGATAAATATGTACAACTTCCTCCTATATTTGTATCCCATGATGGCACAGTTGAAAATTTCTTTGCAGTCTGCTTGATTCCAATAATCTCAGCGGTCAAATTCCTGTGCATCTTTTCCAAGTTCCAAAATACAAGTATGAACAATAGTAGAAATATTAGTTGCAGCTTTTTTTTTTTTTTTTGTGTGTGTGTGTGTGTATCTATTCTCTGTGTGGGGGGTATTATTATAGGCATTTAATTTAGATTTTTGGGCTCACTTATTTCAGTTTCACGGGAAATCACTTAAATTGCGGTATAAATTCTCAGCAACCTTGTGAATCTGATAGTACTGGTACTGATTCAGGTAATTAGATTAGCTATTTTGATCTTGAACCACAGAACATTGAAATTCTCCTTTGAGCAGTTCATGCTCATTCTTCTCTCTATTTGCAGGTGGTTCAAATAAGCCAAAGATTGGTATCATAGTTGGAATTGTCGGAGGAATTATAATTCTTCTTCTTTTTGGAGGCTTGCTATTTTTCATTTGCAAGGGTAGACACAAAGGTTACAAACGAGAAGTATTTGTTGATGTTGCAGGTTTGAGTTACTTTCGGTACATATTAACTAATTGCATAATAGCCACTGGTTGATACTGCATGCATAAAAAGTCCATTGAGCCCCCTATACTTTATTTGAACTTATCGAGTCCCTCAAATTCTACTTTTTAAGAAAATCGAATCCTATTTCAACACCCCAGTGATGCATGTGACCATATACACTGGCATGGAAAAGATAGACATTGCTTGGTAAAATATTGCTGCCAAGGCGAAATATATGAGAATGAGATGAAGATAAATGAACACCAACCCCTCTGCTCTTGCTCTCACCATTACCTACCTATTATCCCAGCTTCATCTTTCCTTATCTTTCTGGTTGACAGTGGATAACGAGGACCAATTGCAAATTGAAATCTTCATTTTTTTGACATTTAGAAGCAAAATTTTATTTCACAATTGAATTCGAATTTGGGGGTGATATAAGCAAGTGAAGAAAGAAAGAAATGTATTTTTGAGCTTAGATTTTGTATCTGGGTCATTTTTTTGAATCTATTTGTTGCCCTGGTGTGAACGATATTTTTTATGCTGTGGGGGGAGAGAGAGAGAGAGAGAGGTAGTCAATGAACTAGCATGTCAGCAATTTATATATAAATATATGGTTTTTCACATGATTCACGAGTTTGTATTTACAGTTTCCTGCTGAAGTGCCAAAATTAGCTCGCTAGTTTCTACTATAATGAATGAATGGCTTAATAAGAAAAAATAAACGTATAGCGGCTTGATATATGCGTATTTTTGTTGAATTTCAGGGGGTTTCCACATGAATTATTGCAAAAATTAATGCATTTCATATGTCATGTCATAGTTTTAGGTCAGTCTCATTTTGCATGACATCTTTTTTCCTCAGGTCATCAGAGACATTAGTTTGATCTCATTTTGCATGACTACTGTTACACGAAACTATAAAAAGCAATTTTACAAATTCGAAACGAGTCAACAAGTTATTCAGAGGAGTTTGCTCAACTTAGCCTAGTTTTGTTGTTAACATGTTGAAATTCTTTTTGGTTAAAATTTATAATTTATAGCCTGATGGCTCAACTGACCAATGATGCTTGTTTAAATTGAAAATTGACTGAATTGTGCTGCAAAATAACTTGACTAACTTTATAATGCTACTTTTGAATCAGGTGGTTTTTTATTATTAGAACACCAAATTCAATAGCCTATTTCAGTACCATTAATCCTGCACGCTTACATGTTCAGCTGAGAATTTACTCAAAAAGACATTGAATTTGCCACTTGGTGAATTATATTTCAGTTGTTAGATAAGTGCTAGCATATGTTGGTGGCTGAAATATTCTGGTAGTCCAACTATGTTCTGATATGAACTGATGTTTGGGCTTAGCAAAATTCTCTCTCATCAGAAAAGGGGCCATTGAGTAGATGATAAGATGAAGAAAACCGCTCTTCTATTTTCTGGTTAATGATTACAAAAGGCACCAACTATATCTGTTTTTCCAATTTTGGCCACATCGTAGGAAATGCAATTGTTTGGCCTGCAATATGACTGAATCAATTTCAGCCAGCTTCTTCACAACTGCCTAACTAGCTGAGGTGAAGGTAATGTGGCTTGATGAGCCAACAAAAAATCCCAGTCAGCCTGAACTTATGGACACTCTTTATTCTTTTGTTGGGAGGGACCAGAATCGACTTTCAAACTTTGTTCCCAGGTAGATTGAGAGAAACTGATTTCAGAGGGAGAGAGAGAGAAAGAGAGAGAGAGAGAGAGAGATACATGGGTATTGTCAGTTCACATATTAGGGACTAATGGGGGAAAATAATGGAGGACCTGCACTTGGAGTTGAGGGTTGGTTTGCAGGACTGCTCATGCCTACTGCCGTCCCTTTCCTTGTCCTTTACTTGCTGATGGTAACAAAATACATCATTATCCAAATCAAGCATAACTACTACTGTGATCAAATCTAAAATTCTCGCGGGCACAGGTTTTAATATTATAAATGGTTAGAGTTTAGGGTTTAATCTTTTTATATTATTTGCATGGTGAGTCTTTTTCTCTCACAAACTATGCTCCTCCTTTTCCTTCCTCTCCATCTTAGTCATCTCTTACAAACTAAGCTTAAGGGTGTTTTTTGTCAAGCCATAAATAAGAGTGTACTAATAGTATGTCATCACCCACATGTAATTTGATTCACATTTTTTAGGATGTCAGTGGATATGATTAAAATCCTATCCTCATTGTTTTAGCTGGATTTGATTTGAATTTCTTTCCTCATTATTAGCACCTCATAGATTTGACATGTAATGCTCTAAGAAAAAACTGAATGTCACATTTTGTTGAACATTGGTTTGCATAATTGTTAATTTATTAATATTACCTTGTTTCAAGCTTTCTTACCTTGTGCTCAGGTGAAGTTGACAGAAGAATTGCTTTTGGTCAATTAAAAAGATTTGCATATCGGGAATTACAGCTGGCGACAGACAACTTTAATGAGAAAAATGTCCTCGGTCAGGGTGGATTTGGAAAAGTTTATAAAGGAGTGCTTCAAGATAACACAAAGGTTGCTGTTAAGCGTTTAACTGATTTTGAAAGTCCAGGAGGAGATGCAGCTTTCCAACGTGAAGTTGAGATGATAAGTGTAGCTGTTCACAGGAATCTACTACGGCTTATAGGCTTTTGTACAACACCATCAGAACGCCTTTTGGTGTATCCATTTATGATGAATTTAAGTGTGGCCTATCGTCTAAGAGGTATAAGCTGTTCACTATTTGAATGAAAGCGTACTAATAGGTTTAATCTGTTTCCTTCTATTCTTTGGCATTTTCTGTATCATTGATGCTTTAAATTTTTATATTCCTGCAAGTATATATCAAACATATTGATCATGCAAGTGCTTGTCTATCCATACTAAGTAATTTAGGTTTAGAAGGGCATGTAGATCTGGATCCAGCAAAACAAGGGCAGCCATTTACATATCTTTTGAAATCCCTGTTATAGCCTGATTCCATAGTCAATAAAAGAATCCTTTAGTTGGATTGCTGTAATTAAAATTCGGAATAAGTAAAATTTGATAAAATACCTATCAAAGATGTACAAGAGAAACTTTATAAAATTGGCATTAGAGTTTCTCAGTTTAACTATGCTTCAACACTACCTCAAACTTTAAAAACCCTATGGCTGATGAATTAGATATTTTTGGAGAAGGCCATAGATTCCCTGTCAACTTCATGTCTTTTTAGAATTTCATTATTTTGGAGTAAAATCAAGAAAAAATAGGAGTTAAATCCATATCGTTAGGGACATGGAGTACACTAGGAAATTTGATTTTTGAATAGGGGAATATAAATTTTAGCTTTGCCATCATCGTGAAACTAGTGTTAGCATTATTTATATATGCAGTATATTTTTATTCTGAAAGCAACAAGTATTATTGAATTCTTAACAATATGATGCCAGAAAATCTTGTGCACCTCTTGCACATGTAACTTGATATAGGAAATACTGTTCATTGATCTATGCATCTTGTAGAGATTCTTGTCCAATAAAATTGAAGCCTCCGGTGTTAGTTCAACTTATTTTGATTTTGGTTGCAGAACGTAAACCTGAGGAGGCTGTTTTAGATTGGGCAACAAGAAAAAGGGTGGCCTTAGGTGCAGCGCGTGGGCTGGAATACCTTCATGAACATTGCAATCCTAAGATTATTCATCGGGATGTAAAGGCTGCTAATGTACTGTTGGATGAAGATTTTGAAGCTGTCGTCGGTGACTTTGGCCTTGCAAAGTTGGTGGATGTGAGAAAGACTAATGTGCCAACTCAAGTTCGTGGGACTATGGGCCACATTGCTCCTGAGTACTTATCAACTGGGAAGTCATCTGAGAGGACAGACGTTTTTGGGTATGGGATTATGCTTCTAGAGCTTGTAACAGGTCAACGAGCAATTGACTTTTCACGCTTGGAAGAGGAGGATGATGTCTTATTGCTGGACCATGTGAGATAACTATCAACATGGCAATGCGTTCATATATTAGAATTTCTTTGCTTGTATTTTCTCTATTTTCATACCTATAATTATGTAGTTATTTAAATGACTCATGTCTGACATCAGATAAGAACATAAACTTAGTTTGGAGTATGATGTGTCATAGGCAGGTGCCATTCTGGTTTATTTTTATCATTGTAATTGTCATTTTTCAATATCTTCTGATTTCTTTCTTGTTGATTGTTCTATTCCTTGTCTGTTTGCTTATGAAGGTCAAGAAGCAGGAGAGGGAAAAAAGACTGGATGCTATCGTAGATCGCAACCTTAATAAAAATTACAATATCATGGAAGTGGAGATGATGATCCAAGTTGCATTACTCTGTACACAAGCATCACCAGAGGACCGTCCAGCAATGTCAGAGATGGTACGGATGTTGGGATATCAATCCAAGTCCCACATCGAAAAATTAAGGAAGAATGACATTGAATATAAGTATCCACCCAACTCCATTAGTATGAGGCCTTTTGGGAGGAGTCCAAAAACAAATCCGTGCGGGCTTAGCCCAAAGCGGACAATATCATACTAATGTGAAGTTTTCGGTGGTGTTTGCGGTCCCAGCAAGTGGTATCAGAGCCCAAGTTCAGAAATGGAGCGGGTGGTGGACTGCGTTGTGTGTGGGAAGCCCCCTCGGTGTAACCTCGCGATTGGAGATCTGTGTTCGGTGACTTATTTCGAAAGTCTTCCTGATATAGTGGTGGTCAGACAGCGTGTCCCGTTGCTTGATAAACGGCGGTACAAGAATTCACCTTGAAAACTATTATCCAGGTGACTGGAGTGTGAACGAT
The DNA here is from genome assembly GCA_947687605.1 of Reutealis trisperma. Taxonomy (NCBI): domain Eukaryota; kingdom Viridiplantae; phylum Streptophyta; class Magnoliopsida; order Malpighiales; family Euphorbiaceae; genus Reutealis; species Reutealis trisperma. Next base: position 224,372 of record CANTUT010000062.1, read on the forward strand.
TGAACTAGAAATCACCCAAATGAAAAATTCTCAAGTAAGTGGTGAGATCACAACGGTCCAACTTAAAAACCACTTTCCTAGACAGAATTTAACCAATACAAGTAATTTTAATAGCACAATAATTCATTACAACTATACCCGACAATAGCTATTAAATAGACACAAAATAACATAAAGAAAACACCATAAATTTAACGAGGTTCGGCCAATTTTGCCTACGTCCTCGGACACTACCAAAATAATATTTCACTAATTGAAGAAATATTACAAAAGAGAGATAAAGAATAAAATTGCCTAAATATAGGAAAGGACAATTTTGGGATGGATTACTAAGGGAGGGGAGGAGTCTGTTTATAAGCTTTAGGACTCCTCCCATTTTCCTAAAATCCCAATATGGGATTTTGTCAAAAACCAACAAATCTCCACCTCGGTAAAATCCCATACAATTTTCTCACAAACTGCTATCTTCAGTAGTGTCTACAATTCTCAATTTTTAAGTTTTAACAATATTGATCAAGTCCAAACAATGTTGAAACTTGACTGCAGTCACCACTTTTATCATCATATCAGCAGGATTCTCAGTGGTCCGAATCTTCTGGATTATGACTCCACCCTCTTCTAGAATCTCTCGTACAAAGTGATATCGAACATCAATGTGCTTCGTCCTTGCATGATAAACCTGGTTCTTTGCTAAGTGAATAGCACTCTGACTATCACAATGCACTTTGATGTGCTTCTGTTCAATTTCCAGTTCACCAAGCAACTCTTGAAGCCAAATTCCCTCCTTCACAGCTTCTGTAATTGCCATATACTTTGCTTCTGTAGTAGACAAAGCCACTGTTGACTGTAAAGTGGACTTTCAACTGGTGCCTTTGCAAAAGTAAACACATAACCAGTAGTTGATCGACGTTTGTCCAAATCACCTGCGTAGTCAGAATCACAATACCCAACTACGTACTGACCTTCTTGCTTGTCCTGCTGAAATACCAAACCAACATCTACGGTGTTCAGAATATACCATAGAATCCATTTCACGGCTTGTCAATGCTCCTTTCCAGGATCATGCATATACCTGCTTACAACCCCAACTGCTTGTGAAATATCGGGCCTTGTACACACCATTGCATACACCAAACTACCAACAGCACTTGCATACGGTACTTTTGACATGTATTCCCATTCTGCATCATTCTTTAGTGACATGGATGCACTAAGCTTGAAATGAGGAGCAAGTGGTGTACTAACTGGTTTTGACTTCTCATTCATGCCAAAACGTTTTAGTACCTTCCTTAAATTTTCTTTTTGAGACAAACAAAGTCTCCCCAATTTCCTATCTCTTGAAATCTCCATGCCGAGAATCTTCTTTGCTTCGCCGAGATCCTTCATCTCAAACTCCCTGTTCAATTGAGTCTTTAATTTCTCAATTTCTGTCTGACTCTTGGAAGCTATCAACATATTATCAACATAAAGAAGAAGATATATATAGGATTCGTCTTGTAGCTTGCGTAAATACACACAATGATCATATTTGCTTCTCGTATATTTCTGCCCTATCATAAACTTATCAAATCGCTTGTACCACTGCCTTGGAGATTGCTTCAATCCATACAGCAATTTTTCCAATTTGCATACCATCTTTTCCTTTCCAGCAACTTTGAATCCATCTGGCTGAGTCATGTAGATTTCCTCATCCAAGTCTCCATGTAAAAATGCAGTTTTTACATCCATCTGAACTAGTTTCAAATCCAACTGTGCTATCAAAGCCAACAAGATTCTTATGAAGGAATGCTTTACAACTGGAGAAAATACTTCATTATAATCAACTCCCTCCGTCTGAGCGTAGCCTTTAGCCACCAATCTTGCTTTGTAGCGAACATTATTCTTGTCAGGAAATCCATCTTTCTTTGCATATACCCATTTCCACCCAATTGCCTTCTTTCCCTTCGGAAGATTAGCTAGTTTCCATGTCTGATTCTTTTGAAGGGACTGCATTTCTTCATTCATAGCGATCCTCCACTTTTTTTGTTCTGAACTTTGAATTGCTTCATTAAAAGTGGTAGGAACATCATCGATTGTAATTGGTGATGCAAAAGAGACCATATCAGCATAACGAGCAGGTTGTCTAATGGTCCTCTTTCCTTTTCTTAGTGCAATTGATTCATGTTGCTGTGGAGGTTCTTGGGTCTGAACCTCTTCTTCATTTGACTCTTCTTCTACCATAGGAGAGTCATCATTAGTTTCTTTATTGGCTGGGACAATTCTGTTACTATCAAACTCCACCTGTTTGGAAGTACCCTCCACCTGCTGTGGAGTACCATCTGTCTGTTCATCAGTTACCTTTCTCAACATGGTAGATTCATCAAAGGTAACATCCCTGCTGAAGATTACTTTCTTTGTCTCTGGACACTAAAGACGATAGCCTTTTACACCAAAGGTGATCCCCATGAAGATTGCCTTCTTTGCTCTTGGATCCAGCTTTGACTCCTTAACATGATAATATGCAATGGAACCAAACACATGTAAGGAATCATAATCTATAGCAGGTTTTCCAAATCATTTCTCCAATGGTGTCTTACCACCAATAGCAGTTGATGGTAAACGGTTGACAAGGTGACAAGCATATACCAAAGCCTCAGCCCAAAATTCTTTGCCCAATCTAGCATTGGACAACATACACCGAACCTTCTCCAGCAATGTTCGGTTCATACGCTCAGCCACCCCATTCTGTTGTGGTGTATTTCTGATGGTGAAGTGCCTAACAATACCTTCATCTTCACAGACTTTCAAAAAAGGATCATTTTTCAACTCTCCACCATTGTCTGTACGTAGATGTTTGACTTTTCTACCTGTTTGAGTCTCTATCATCTTTTTTCATTTAAGGAAAATTCCCAACACCTCATCCTTCATCTTCATCGTATACACCCAAACTTTTCGGGAAAAATCATCAACAAAGGTAACATAATAGTGTTTTCCTCCCAAAGAAGTTGTCTTGGAAGGCCCCCATACATCTGAATGAACATAATCCAATATACCCTCAGTATCATGGATTGCTGTTCCAAATTTCACCCTTGTCTTCTTCCCTTTGATGCAATGCTCACAAAAATTCAATTTGCAAGCCCTTGCTCCTTTCAATAATCCTTGATCTGTTAGTAATTTCAAGGATTTTTCTCCAGCATGCCCCAAACGCATATGCCATAACCTGGTTGCTTCTGACTCCTGATCATTAGTAAAAGCTGTTACTGCTGTTGTCCCAACAATTGTCTACCTAGAAAGTAATACACATTGTTTCTCTTTCGAATTCCCTTCATTATCACAAGTGCTCCAGAGATAATCCTCATTATCCCATCCTTCGCTCTTACTTCTAAACCTTTTGACTCTAAGGTTCCCACAGAGATGAGATTTCTCATTAAATCCGGCACATAATGAACACCTGTTAAGGTTCTGATTGATCCATCCTGATTCCTCAAGCGAATTGAACCAATCCCATATGTGTCAAGAGGGGAATTATTTGCTGTGTAGACAACTCCACCTTTTAGTTCTTTAAAATCAAAGAACCATTCTCTATTTGGGGTCATATGGTGGCTACAAGTTGAATCTAGTAACCATGAGCTAGAACTGCTGGTTGATGGTGTAGTAGCAAATGAGAAGTCTGAATCTGCTTCATCATACTCAGCTACATTTGACTTTGAGACAGCCTTTCCCTTTTCAGGTTTGCCTTTATTCTTTAGCTTGGGACAATCTTTCTTCCAGTGCCCCTTTCCTCGACAAAAGGCACATTCATCTTTACTTAGTCTGAATTTTGACTTTGATCTCCCTCTCCTTCCTTTTTTCTGGCTTTATGAATGGCCTCTAACAACAAGAGCTTCAGCTTCTACACTTGTATTTTCTTGCTTTTCTTTTTGTCTCAATTCATAACTATACAAGGTAGCAGTTACTTCACTGAGAGACACAGCAACCTTCCCATGAAGTAGAGTAGTTTCAAGGTACTCAAACTCATCAGGAAGTGATCCCACCAACATCAGAGCCAGATCTTCATCATTAAAAGTCACATCCATATTCATCAAATCAGTCACCAGCTGATTAAAGCTGGTAATGTGATCATTCATAGTGGTACCGGGTACATAATTGAAGCAGAACAATCTCTTCTTCATATAGAGCTTGTTCTGACTATTTTTCTTCAAGAACTTCTCCTCTAGTGCCTTCCACAATTTATTTGCAGAAATTTCTTTCGAAAATGCATACTTCTGCTCTCTAGAAAGACACGATCGAATTGTACCACATGCCAATCTATTAATAGTCTTCCATTCTTTCTCCTCAACTTTCTCTGGTTTCTCTTCTTCAATGGCAATATCTAGACCTTGCTGAAAAAGAGCATCTAGAACCTCACTTTGCCACATGCCGAAATGACCGGTGCCATCAAAAATCTCCACTGCAAATCTGGCATTTGTTACAGTAGTTCTTGCCAAAATTGACGATGATGAAGATGTGGATGCTTTTGTATTGTCTGCCATTTCTGTTGTAAATTCTATTTAATAGCTGTCAATGCGGAATGCCAATTAGCCCAAAAAATTTTTTTCTGATGTGGAAGATCAGCCTAAGCCGCAACCACAGAGCATACTAAAATAAACCAAGAGCTCTGATACCAATTGTTGTGGAATTCAGGTTAATTTCCACCAATAACAACAAAATTCACCTTGAAAACTATTATCCAGATGACTAGAGTGTGAACGATTGAACTAAAAATCACCCAAAAGAAAAATTCCTAGGTAAGTGGTGAGGTCACAACGGTCAAACTTAAAAACCACTTTCCTAGACAGAATTTAATCAATACAAGTAATTTTAATAGCACAATAATTCACTACAACTATACTCGACAATAGCTATTAAATAGACACAAAATAACATAAAGAAAACATCAGAAATTTAACGAGGTTCGGCCAATTTTGCCTACGTCCTCGGACACTACCAAAATAATATTTCACTAATTGAAGAAATATTACAAAAGAGAGAGAGAATAAAATTGCCTAAATATAGGAAAGGGCAATTTTGGGATGGATTACTAACGGAGGGGAAGAGTCTATTTATAAGCTTTAGGACTCCTCTCATTTTCCTAAAATCCCGATGTGGGATTTTGTCAAAAACCAACAACGGATGCTAGAAGGAGAGGGTTTGGCTGAGCGATGGGAAGAATGGCAGCATGTTGAGGTTACACGGAGGCAAGAATATGAAAGACTACAAAGAAGATTTGACTGGGGTGAAGATTCATTATATAACCAAGACGCAATCGAGTTATCTGGTGGAAGATGAGGTTGAAGTATTCACCATCGTATTCGAAGCATGGAATTTACTTTTCTTGGGTTAGCTTTGACATTTACTACCATTGTAGCAATTATGTATTGAAAAAAAAAAAAAAAAAAAAGAAAGTATATGCTTCATAATCTTACACAAGATTGGTTGCTCACGTGAAATCTTGTGTCTTTTTTTTTTCATTTTAAATTTCTGTGTAGTCACAGTTTGTAAAATGAAGCTTTAAAAAATGGCAGAAATCTACAAGTTTGCTACCAATGTGATTTCAGTAAATTTCTCTTCTTTGCTCATGTGAAGTAGAAAGGTGATTCTTATTTGTTGTCCCCACCAACCCCTAAACCTGGGAAAGGAACCAATCATACATGTTTAAAGGTATCACTTTGTGTTGCATGCCAAAATTTACTAGTATTTATTTAGAGATATTGTTTTAGTGTTGGCTAGAGTGTTCATTAGCTTGTGTTTCAGGCCACTGAGAGAACAAACTGGACTACTTAAAGTCCAAGAGCAGAGTAATCAGAAGCTAATAATGCTTGCTGCAAATAACATTTTTTACTTGATACGATGGAGTCTCATGGGTGGTTGACTTTGTTCGATTAGTTAGGCGAGGAGTTTTGATTAATCTTAAACTCAACTATAAATTATTTTAATTGCAGTCAAATTTGTTAAAAATAAATTATAATTTATGTGAAATCACAATACGAAGGAAGTCAGTGTTAAAAATAAAATAAAATATTCTCTAAAAAAAAAAATCATATATAACATTATATGGAACATGGAAGCTCTATCTATACAATGTGAACAGAGTGTGATCATTGAGGATGAGATTGGGCTGGACTTTCTTGGTGCTAAACTTGTTTTTGAGTGGCTCACCTGGATTAGTCTTGCAAGATAAAAAAGAAAGCACCAAAGAGCCAAGCCACCAATGCATAAGTCAGTAACAATGATGAAGTTGTGATTTGGAGAAAGAAGATGACTTCAAACAGACTAAGGGAAAGTTTTAGAGGAAAGGAGGTAAAAAGATGTATGATCAACTACTTGAAATTGGTGGTATCCTTTGTATTTTATACTCAATGAATCTCTCTCTTAGTTAGTTGGTGAATGATGTCACTAAAGAGATATCCCTCTAATATGTCGGTATAGGTTAATCCAAGGCCATTATGATATTATATCTTACGTGTGAATGCAAAAGTAGCTCTATATTTGATAGAAAGTGGGTTGTTGAGTTGAGATCAAGGATGTGACATGTTACTTTTTTCATGATGTAGCTTCTCGTTATCGAAGGGTTAGCTGGAGGCGAAGGGCTTACATGTACATGAAGCGCATCGAAGAGGGACTTATGAAGAATCGCTTCACTTGGTTGAGAGATGACACAACTAGAGGTATTCGAAGGTAATTTGGTGCAGTTTTAATAGGATATTCAATCCAATCCATATGTTGCAGTTTAAGAATTTATTAATTCAATTCAATCCATGAAAATAAAAAACCAACACAATCCAATCCATAAATGCTGATTGGATTAGATCAAATTATACGAATTTACTTTATACTCTATTCACTTTTTAATTAACAAATATTTCTATCAATATTAAAAAAAATAAAAAAAAAGTAATAAATTCAACAACTTTTAAATTCTAATAAAGTAATTTAGATAGCAAACAACAAACATATTAAATGAAGAATCAATTTGTAGAAACCATATTACAAGCCCAATAATATTAAAAAAATTCAAAACTACTAATTGCAAAATAAAGAACAAAAATCAGCAGCAACATGCAGTAGAAAATCAATCTGCATTATTAGAAAATTACAGTAGCAAACATTAAATTGCAGCAGTCAAAATTAGTAGATTAATAAGAAATTCCTGCAAAGAAGAGTAGCAGAAACCTATAACACAAAAAAACACAAGAAAATTACATATTACAAACATGAATTGTTAATTGACATAATACAAATACTATTATGTTAATATATATATATATATATATATATATATATATATATATATATATATATATATATATATATATATATATATATATATATATATATATATATATATATATATATATATATATATATATATATATATATAATATTTGCAAATTAAAAAATAAAAAATCCAATCCAATCTACAAAGTACATTTGAAAAAAAAATGCAAACCGACCCAATTCACGATATTTATCAAACTATGATTTGATTGTGGATTAATTTGGGTTGAGCAAGTTGGGCGGTTTATGAACACCCCTAGGCACAACTACTTTGTAGCATCTAAGCTTTTATGGAACATGTATATCAAGTTGGCTGGGCTTTCCTAAGCACAGTTAGATTTCTTGAGAGAATTGGTTCGGATCCGATCAGGCTCACACAGACTAAGCTAGATTTTATCCTTATTAGAGACTCCCCCCTGTTTCAGCTAGGAATGAATCAAAGTCCTTATTGAAACATGTTACTTTGAACTACCCCTTCTGCTAGTGAATTCTATATATGTATCTTGATGCACTTCATCTTCAATAATGTATTGAGATAGCTTCTTAAGGAATCATAAATTGAAATGCTTTGAGATAACTTCTTAAGGAAGCATAAATTGAAATGCATCTAATCATTTTCTGACAACTATGCACCTTCATTAAATGCGAAGATAGAAAGGCAACAATACAAGCGACTATGAAGACACGTGTACTAATCATGAGCGTACATCAAGAGTGCCCTTTTGAATCTCAAATTTAATGATGAGGTCAGTTTCCCAAGAGTTTCACCCTATATAAGGGATTCTCTTTCTTCTTTCTGAAACTTTGCTTTCACTTCTATTTTCTTCTTAAATCTCTTGCAATTCTCTATTACTTTCCACTATTTCCTGTTTCTAAACTCCGTTTTTGGGCTTCTTGCCCCAGTTTTCTTAAATTTCTTTATCTTCCTTACTAAAAACTTTGTTTTTCTTTCTCCATCAATGGCATCTAGGGCAAACGTCAAGCTTACTTTGCATCAGACTTGGCATGATATTCCATCCATAGCTTGAAAGAGGGACTTTGGGGAATTCAGGAATGAAGCATCCTAAGAAGGAGTTTGGGCTTTATCTTCCCCAAAAAGATGAAAGGTTGTTCTCTGATCCTTGTAAGGATGGAAGAGGCTTGAGAGAATTGCCCAAGAACAACTCTTACTAGCTTTTTTCCCTCACTAAATAGAGTTGGGTTTGAGGTAGCCTCCTATAACATTTCTGGTAGAGTGTTTCAATTATTTTCAAGTGAACCCTATGGTTCTTCAGCCAAATTCCATCAAAGACATGCATTGCTTTGAAGTTATTTGTACTGCTTTAAAGATAAAACCCATTTCAAAGATGTTCCAAGTTTTCTTTAAAGTGCGGAAGTCTACCAAGGGCCTTATCTACACCACATTTACTCACCCTAAACGAAGATTTCTTTAAGGCAAAGACAATAAGGTGCCACTTTGGCACAAAAAGTTCATTTTGATTGTGTGGACATATTCCAACAATAGAAGTTTCGGATTTTCAGGCTATTTAATGACAACTACTGATTCCCTTCTAGACTGGCCTAAAGGCTTAAGTGCCAAAGAACTAGTGGGTACCAAGACATTGATTCATGGTCGATCAACATACAATGTTAAAAAGATCGATCAAGGGTCCAAGTTGACAGAGTGCACATATATCTTTGCTTTCTTGACAGAGCTTATTCGGCCGTATTTGTTCATATATATATATATATATATATATATATATATATATATATATATATATATATATATGTATGTATGTATGTATGTATGTATGTATGTATGTATGTATGTATGTATATCCTTGTTTGTTTTCTTATTAGAGGAGGAGGGGGAGGGTTATTATATGATGTTAAGAAGCATCCCACAGGTATTGTCCTTATTGTCATCAATCATGCTTAAGCTTCCTGTGATCGACGATTTTAATGGGAGGCTGGCACTATGCCAAGAGGGAGATAAGCAACTATCATCTACTAAAACCCTTCTTATTGCAAGCACTACTAAAAGAGATGATGCATCTCTACTTTTGAACAAAGAAGAAGTCCTTGTAGTTGAAGAGGGGGCTTTTACTGTTGGCAAAGAGGTTTAAATACTCAAACCTGTTCGAACAAAGCATTGAGCAAGTAAGAAAATGTCTTCGTCTATTGGCGGTGTTAAAATTGATGAAGCTGCTGTAGCTGTTAGAGCAGCTGTGAAGGCTAAAAGGCCTTATAAGACTTCTATTGTCCCTAGAAAGGGGCAAGAAACATTGGCACCCTATTCTCTGGTGGATGAGGAGGATGATGCAGAACTCATTGCCTCTATTTTGCATCAATATGCAAAAGAGGTTGAGAGCAAGCGTGAACCATCAATTTTATACCTTTATCATTCGGCCGCAGCCTAACACTTGTGAAGTTTAGTGTGCTACGCGGTGCACGGCGGTCCTGCTAGCCGATTAGCAAGTAGGGGTCAAGGGTGTAGCGCCATCGGAGCAAAAAATAGTCTTTTAGTCATATTAGTATGATAATACTTACTTTTTAGACATTGATAACTTTTTCGATCCTGACCAAAATTTTTGTACTAAAAGCATCTTTCCCAAAACTAATCGAATTTCTCCTCAGATTGCCTACTCAATTATTCTAAAATTAATTTTGAACCTACCAACACTGATCAATGAATTTTTTGAATTATAAAACTCCTGAAAGTTGACTTGAAACCTCCAAAAATTGATTAGGAAAATCTCAAAACGTGAGCCGAGCCTGCACCATATGGCAACTGCAGGACAACACTATGGCCATAGGCTGAACTTGCAGCCTACTGCAAGTATCAGATGCAGCACGACACAATGATTGGTGCAGTGCTGCACCCTCCTAGCGGTGGTGGTCCCCCTTTCTGTGTAAAAAATATCTAAAATGCCCTTTTAATCCAATGTTTAGCCCTTTTCCAGCCTTTCCCCTCCTTATCTTTTCACATTTCACTTTTCTAAATTACCTTTCATCTCATTTGCCTATAAATAGGTCCTCCATTCCTCTTCACCCCTTGAGTTAAAGTTGATAGCCATTATATAATTCCTATCTTCTTCTCCTTTTAATCACTCTCTAAATTAATTAATTAACCATCCCAACCTAAGTTAATTGATCTTTTTAATTAACTAAGTATTTTTTTAATTAATCATTCAATTAATTAATTAATTAATCATTTTAATCAATTAATTAATTAATCAAACCATTTGTTCTCATCCTCTATCTTTGATAAGGATCCTCACTTTTTGACTTCGATAAACTGAATTTCAGTATGATAAAATCCTCTGTTTGCCAAAAGCAAAGGTATAAACAATTTCCTCTCACCCACAAACTTAAATCAAATCAATCAATTCAATCAATCCCTAAATCCCACCACTTAACCGTGAAATGAACTATGTGGATTTTGATCATCATTCAATGGAGTACGTAGGTAAGTTTGGAATCTAAATCCAAACTTCGAATCCAATTCCAAATTAATTTCATTTTCCATTTACTTTCAATTGTAATTATCTATTTTTATACTTTTTATAAATTTGAGTAATTATTTATTTGATTACTTTGGAGCCAATGAGCAAATTAATTTCATTTTCCATTTACTTTCAATTGTAATTATCTATTTTTATACTTTTTATAAATTTGAGTAATTATTTATTTGATTACTTTGGAGCCAAGGAGCGATTTTGTGGTTTTCTTAGAATCCATAATGATTAGAGGGAATATCTCCTTGGCTTATGGATGTTTATTTGTTTTATTTCTTAAATTCTCTCAAGCATTCATAACTATACCATACTCATGCATTTTAATTATTATCTTATAATCTCAATTCATGAAACTGTTTTAAGTCAAATTAAACTTAAGAGTCAAATCATGATTATTTAACTAAAAATGTAGTTCTCAAGCTCAACCTGGTTCGAGATTAGTAATTTTATTCTTGGATAAATTAATTAAGAAATTAATGAATTGGAGTCAAATTAGATTTTTTCCTTAATATTTTTTCCAGCTAAATAAAATTAAGGTGGTGACTCCCAAAATTATTTTCAAAATCAACCAATTGGAACCCTAGAGTTCCATCGTGAGTCTAAACTTGAATGAACATCATGATTTCCTCTAGTGGAATGGGTTGATGTTCAGGTGAGGCCTTATAGCAACAAAGGTTGGGGAGAGAACGGAAAGGGCTTCACCCTAATGGAGAGTGGATGAAGACCTTAAGGAGGAAGAAATTCCTCCAATAAGGAAGGGGGAAGGACTTCTAATAAAGTGGGGGTTAGCACAGTAGTTCCTATCTTTATTAATGTTGCTCCAGCCAATAACACTTCAACTGAGGTGTCTTCTAATAATGTGGATGCCAACGCTCACGAACATTATTCTAACTAACACCAGTTTGGTTGAATTTCCTGATGAATCTACTCCTCTAGAGAATGTGCCTAATGAATATGTCCCTTCCTTTGCTAGGGTGTCTGATGCTAGTGCTAAGCCATTAAGTATGATGATTTTCTTCAATGACATGGATTTTGATACTTATTATGCATCACTAGGGACTTTGTATACTCCCTCCTCCACTGTTCTTATCGAAGAAGAACCTCTGGGCATAGTTAACTAAGAACCTCCAAAAAAGAAACAATGAATTGAAAAGGCAGACCCTTCGTCTGTAGCTCCCTCATCAATTCCTTAGTTAAGGCCATAATGGAAGATATTTATGATGAATATAAGGAGAGTTGGACTCATCAACCACTTTCGGCTTTTGCCTATATTGGGCTCAACACTTACGGTGAACCAGGGGACCTAACTACTCTAAAAGGAAGGGCAACATCAAAAGTTAAAAAGCCTTTTTTTAAAATGAAAGGTGATATGCTACTAGGTCTAAGTATTAAGGAAGTCATGGCGAGGGCAAAACTTCGATCTATAAAGCCTCCCCTTCATAAACCCATATTCAACTTTAGATCTAAAAGCATGCTCGATGATTTTTATAAATTTGAATGGATGATGAAGGCATTCAATGGATTTCGCCAATGACCTTGCCACTACTTTTCACCCCTTTCCTCCTTCTAATGAACAGTTCAATATCTCCACCAAGGAGCTACTTTGGAGAGAAGTTTACAAGGGCTATGTGTAGTAGTTTTCTATTTCTTCAAATGAGAATGTAATAGTACCTTGTCTGACTTCTAATTGTAACTTCTTTTCTTGTAGACTATGAGGACCATCACTACTTTGGTCGATCGCTTAGCGACTTTTGATGAATTCTACATTGAGACCCGAGATGTTGCTTTGGCATACAAGAACATTATTATAAAGCAGAGAGGAGACATTAATGATCTCATCGACAAATTGAAGTAACTTCGATAGAGTAAGGGTACTTCTTTGGAGCTTCAAAGTCTCAATATTGCAAATGAGAGGCTGTGAATGGAGAATGCGACTTTGAAGGAGAGCAACCAAGCATGTGTGTGTGTATATATATCCAAATTGTATTGTATTGAATTGGACTGAAATCGAAATATCTAATTCCTGAATTATGTTGTTTTGAAAATTTCAAGACAATATAATGTAGAAATTTTTTATTTGGGTTATGGTTTCTATTCTCAACAAAAATAATCTTTGATATTTGGTTCAATCCCAGAAATTTTTAACTCTCCGGATTAGACCAAACTATACTCTGCTTTAATTGGGATGAGAAATAAAAGTGTGAGGGAGGAATATCCTTATTTGGATCTGTCATAAGGCTTTTCATTTGTTCTTTATTGCTTTTCTTTTTAATGAAGCTTTTCAATTCATATTTTGTCAACATCATTTTAATGATATTAAAGTTGTTTTTAAATTCTCAAATTCAAATTCTAATCAGAATCAAATTAAAAAAAAATGACACAGTTTTTAAAGATAATTTTACTGGGAATAAATTGTAAGAGATTGATCAGTACAAGTAGCAGTAGTAGCCACACAAATTATTTTAATATGTATTATAAACTCTCAATAAAATCCTATCCACCACATCCAAATTCCTGATCAGTACAAGTAGCAATAGTAGCCACACAAATTATTTTAATATGTATTATAAACTCTCAATAAAATCCTATCCACCACATCCAAACTCCTAATCAAATTAATAATAACTTTCTTCTCACTCCCCGCCCCACTTTCAAACCCTTCTAAATTATAATTAACAACTTAAATTAAAGGAAGATTCACTAATTACAAAACTCTCCTCTTTTCTCTTCTTCATTTCAAGGTGAAGTTGGATAAACATGGAGAGGCAAACGAGGCTTAGCAAAAGCCATGATAGGATTAGCTGGAACAAGCACATCAACAGCCTCAGTTAAATCAATCTTAGTAACATTCTCTGGTAGGCTCCATGTAAAGGCTTGCAACATTCTAGCCAATAACATTATAGTCATACAACTACCGAGCAATGTTGCAATACATCCACGTCTGCCTGTACTAAAAGTCACAAACCTTAAATCATGTTCGGTCAACACAACTTCACCTTCACCTTCATTCAAGTGTCTTTCTGGGTCAAATTTTAATGGATTGGGCCAGGTTTTTGGGTTTCGGCCTAGCCCATATCGGCTTAGTAAAGCCCAACTTCCTTTGGGAATAAAATAGCCTCCTACTTCAGCGTCTTGCATTGCTACATGAGGAGCATTGAAATGGGCTACTGGATGGAGTCTAAAGCCTTCTCTTGCACAAGTTTTGATGTAGTTAAGATTCGGTATGTCTGATTCTTGGACAAGCCTGTCTTTCCCGACTGCTTTATCTAATTCTTCTGTTGCTTTCTGGAGAATTTCAGGTTTATTTAGCATTTCTGCCATTGTCCATTCTATTGCATTTGATGGATTATCTATTGTTGCTATCATTACTTCCTGCAATTATTTCAATACACATTTTGTAAGATTTATACTATGTAATATATTTTTTTTCAAATTTCTATTGAAAAATTTTGAGTGTGGAGACATTGTAATTAACAAATGAGATTTTATTCAAAAGATTTATTGCATATGAATATAATATACTTGACCTATTTTTTATTGGATATGATATGGGTTTTAACTTTGAGTTGGTTTCGAAAAACTGAACTAGAACTGAATCCAACCCCATATATATTTATTATAAATAGTTATTTATATTTACATAAATATAATATAGTTTCATGTATAAATATACGTTTAAAAATATAAATGACATACAAAATTCAAAAATATTTCTTGTTATTTCTAATAAAAAATTTATAATACTTGATCAAAATGAGTTGGGTGGCAGGTCTGAATCAAACCGTTTGATAGAGAAATTTAAAGTCAAATGAGGTTCAAATTGTGTAAAATCCAACCCATGCCCATCATTAAAGAGAAATCTTACATGATTGTAAGGGGGCGTATACATACATATGAAATTATCCCCCATAACAAATTAATTTTGTATTAGAAATTAATAACCTTTTAAATTCTCTTTTGTGAGTGTACTGAGTTAGTTACTTTCCAGTTTGATTTAGAGTTAAAAATCAGATATTGTTTTCAATTTAAATTATCTCATAAAGTATTTAGGTAGTACGAAAATGAAAGGTAGCACGAAAATGAAAGGTAGCATGGAAACAGAAATGCAGAAACGAAATGATTCAAAATGGACACCCAAAACAGCATTTTCCAAAAATATAAGAACCGGAACATGGAGAAATGTGTAAATATAAAAAATATGGGTATTTTTTTTATTAATTTTTCATATAAAAGTATAGAGATATTTAGAAAAAAAAAATTTTCAACAAAATCTTGAAATTGTAATTATAAGATTCATATTTATATTTTTTTCTTATTTTCTATTGAAATTTTTGAGTGTGGCGACATTGTCATTATTCAAAAGATTCAATGCATATCAATATAATATATAATATATATTTATAATTAGATGAGATTCAACTTGATTTGTTAACGGATAGAATATGGATTTTAACTTTTTAATTCCAGTTGGTTTCAAAAAACGGGAGAATTGGAGTTGAATCCAAATCGAGTTAGTTATCTCTTACTGTAATTTTTATTTGTGAATGTGTATATATATATATATATATATATATATATATATATATATATATATATATATATATATATATATATATATATATATATTTGTATGTTCTTTCTTGCCTTATTTTTTCACTTTGACTTTTAAAGTTTTATGTATTTTTATATTATAAATTTATAATAATGACAAGCTTCAAGTGTTAAAAAAGAAATGACGAATTTTAATTATTTATATTTTAATAATTTTAAATTATAAAAGTAAAACAAGCATATCAACATTTACATTAAATAATTTTTTTCTCCATCTCATCCTTATTGTCAAAAAGGTGAAAATTGTCCTACTCAAAACACAAATAAAATTATTATAAAAGTGGAGTTCAAATTTGATATTTCTTGATCCTAAAGTTTCAATTTTAACAATTTGGATTTAGTTTTTCAAAATTGAAAAATTTTAAATTTGAATTTTAATCGGAGTTAAATTTAAAAAAAAATTAACAATTATTTTTAAAAAATTAGAAATGGCAAAAAGCAGAACAAATTTAAAAGATTCTTTCCTACATATTAAAGAAGGAAAACATGGTAACTCAAAATTTGGCATGATCTAATTTGGTGGTGTGAGTCATTGTCATAGGAATTTGAAAGGAAATAATGGTGACCAAAATGGATAACAAAAGCATGATTGATTAGTTTTGGTCATTCCATTGTGGTTAGGGAAAATAAGCCACTCTCTATTTCTTACCTTGATCTAGGCGTGTGCAAATGATCGGTACGATTTAAAATCAAACAGAATTAAAAAATAAAAAAAATCGATTTATATTTTATAATAATCGAATCAAAACCAAACTTTATATAAAATCAAACTGAATCAAACCGAAAAAGTTCAGTTTGATTTGGTTATGTTAATCGGTTTGGACTTATATATATATATATATATATATATATATATATATATATATATATTATATATATATATATATATTAAATTTCTGTCGGTTCGGTTCAAATTAAATTTTTTTGGCTAAAATTAAATTGAATAAGACTTTGATTTGGTTCTCTATTTAAAATTAAACTGAACCAAAATCATCAAAAAATAAATTAAATCTAACCAAATCAATCAATTTAATATGATTTTTTAGTTTCGATTCGGTTTTGCCTGCTCGTTACTTAGAACTGTACCTTGAACAGAAGTATGGGAAATTATAAAAGATATGACAGCTAAATGGATTATGTAACTTCACTTTCATTTGTATTGTCGTGGCTCTAAATTGACCCCTACGAGTCTTGTGTTTTTGTTGTTATTAGGCTCCATCTTTTCACAATTAATCCTTCCATATTTTATGAAAATGACACAGATTTTACTTCTTTGACAAAAAAAAAAAAAAAAAAAAAAAAAAGACACTGATTTTACTTATAATATCATCTCTTATCCTAAGCACAAAGTGATTTGATGCAGTGATGGAGTTATAAACTTTGTTTTTTTATGAGATTAACTCTTTAAGATTATAATTTACACCGAAGTAGTATTTACAATTAAGTCAATTTTTATATATTTAAATAAAATTTTTAATTAATATAAAAGTGTTCAAATAAAATATATTGTTAAATTTTTAAAATTCTACATCTTTTTTTTTTTTTTTTTTGTATTTTAAAAGTTAACGAGTCATGACTACTCTAAACTGCAATAAAAATTTATATTTTGTTTAAAAATATATTGTATTTTAAAAGTTAACAATAAAAATATATTGTTATTTTTATTTGTGAATGTGTATATATATATGTGTGTGTGTGTGTCCATATATATATATATATATATATATATATATATATATATATATATATATATATATATATATATATATATATTACAAAAAATCATAATTTTATTTATATTTTTTAAATTATACAATTTTTTTTTTTTTGCAATTCTACTTAACTGCAATAAAAATTTTAATTTTATGAAAATATGATTTATTTTATACAAAACAATAATTTTAAGAGAAAATAATTTTGTACTTATGAAAAAGGTAGTTTTCTAAAAAATAACAATTTTTTTATATAAGACATTATATAGATAAATTTTTATATTACTTTGTTTTAAATAAAATACAAAATTTTATTTTTTGTGACCAATAATAGGATAGTGACAAATAATAAATATAATTAAAATATTTAAAATATTATAATTAAGTTATAATGCGATTACATTTTACTAATTAAAAATTAAAAATGCTAGAGAGTTAAGTTAGTGTTTTAAATTTATATACCTAAAAACTTTATAAAAAATAGTTTGATTTAGAAAAAATATAAGAATATTGTAATTTTTTATAAGAGAGCTATTTTTTCGTAATTACTAAATTATTTTTCTTTTTTGTAAAATTGTTATTTTGCAAAAATTAAATCATATTTTCATAAAATTAAGGTTTTTCGCAACTAAAATGAATTATGGACAAATATAAATGAAATTGTGATTTTTCGTAAAAGAAAGTTATTTTTCACAAATAAAATAAGTTACTTTGTTCTTAAATAAAGTAATAATATATATATATATATATATATATATATATATATATATATATATATATATATATATATATATATATATATATATATATATATATATATATATATATATATATATATAAAGGTGTTTTTTAAGAATACTTTATTTTTAAACAAAATAACTTACTTTATTGCAAAAAAAAAATAATTTTTTTACAAAAAATTATAATTTTATTTATATTTTTTCATAAATTAAACTATTTTTTGGCAATTTTACTTAATTGCAAAAAAAGTTTTAATTTTACGAAAATACAATTTGTTTTGAATTATGGTTTATTTTATACAAAATAACAATTTTATGAGAAAATAATTTTGTAATTACAAAAAAATGTTACTCTTTTTAAAAAAAAAATCACAATTTTCTCATAAAAAGCATCGTTAAAGCAAATTTTTATATTATTTTGTTTAAAATAAAGTGCAAAATTTTATTTTTATGGCCAATAAGATAGTTATAAATAATAAATATAATTAAAATACTTAAAATATTATAATTAAATTAACATACTATTATATTTTACTAATTAAAAATGAGAAATATTAGAATGATTAAAATAGTATTTTAAATTTATATATCTATAAACTTTATAAAAAAAATAGTCTAATTTACAAAAAAAATAAGAAAATTATGATTTTTGGTAAGAAAACTATTTTTTATAATTATGAATTTGTTTTTCTTATTCGCAATTTTTTTTTTACAAAAAAAAAGTCATATTTTCATAAAATTAAAAATTTTTTTTTTACTAAAAAGAATTACAAAAAATAGTTTAATTTACAAAAAAAATATAAATAAAATTATTATTTTTCATAAAAAATTATTTTTTTCACAAACAAAGTATGTTATTTTATTTAAAAATAAAGTAATCATAAAATATACATAAATATATAACCTCAAATTGATATTAAAGTTTTTCAAAAAAAAATATATTTTCGTAAAATTATAACTTTTTTAGGAATTAAGTAAAATTATGAAAAATAGTTTAATTTAAGAAAAAATATAAATAAAATTATAATTTTTCATAAAAAAAATTATTTTTTTACAATAAAGTAGGTTTGTTTATAAACAAAGTAACACACTAAATAAGAAAAAATGAGACTTACAGCGATTTGATTCTTGATCTCATCTGAAGTGAGCAAAGACTTGCCATCAGAATCCTTAAGAGTGATAAAAACATCAAGTAAATCTTCCATTTCCTTTCTTTCACCACTCTTCCAGAGTCGAATCCTTTCTTCGATGATCGGATTCTGATAATCCCTAATAGTTTGATTAGCACCAGTAACAATCTTTTCCTGTCCATCAAGATCAAGTCCTAACAAGAAAGGCATGTAATCGGAAACACAAAACCCATATAAATATTTCAAAGCAGCAAAAACTGCGTCAACATGTTCAATTTCTTCAGGACCAGGCCCACCATCAGGCATTCCTTTACCAAAATATCTTTTACTGAAAATCATTTTTCTAATAACATTCCCACAATAATGCCTTGTAGTAAGTCTCAAATCCACATTCTTGTTTTTCTTAAATTGGCTATGGATATAAAAAACAAGATTGTCAGCTTCTTCAGCTCTTTTATCATGAAGCCATTTGTGTCTAGCAGGAGAAATTATTTTTGATGTTAAAATTTTTCTCATTTTCTTCCACTGATCGTTGTAGGGCACAACAATGGTTGTTAGGTACCCACCACTTATTAATTTTGCAGAAAAAGTCATTGGCCTGCTAGAAAAAATTGCATCATTTTTCCTAAGCATTTCACGCGCAAGAATTGGACAATTTACAGCAACAACGTTTGTTTTTCCTAAACGAATCAGACAAATATCGGTATTCATATCTTTCATCAATTGGTGAATCCACCGAAATGTCGGCCTGCGGCGGATCATTTCAGGGATGTTACCGATAAGTGGCCATGGTTTAGGACCAGGTGGCAGTGGGAGTTTGTTTTCGGTGGTGGTGGATTTTTTTAGAGCAACCCTCTTATGGAGTTTAATAACCGTGCTGACAATTGAGATCAAGAGGATTATAAGTAAAGCTTTGATGGTGGTGGTGTTGATGGTTGTGCCCGTGGAGGAGATGGCAGCGGTGGTGAGGAAAGAAGCGGTGGAAGAGACGTTCATGGCCATATTTATTTTGTATGGCCAATGAACTTCTGGATGTATTATATGCATCTAGCTTCGAATGGGTATGGTATGCTATGGTATTTATAGGACTTTGTTAGTGAGTTAAACTCTTGGATTGAAGAAAGGTTTAATTATTGTTTCTTAATTTACAATAATAAAGTAACCAAACAAATGGGAATTTTTTTTTCTCTTCACTGGGTGGGATTGAAGCTTGAAATTACCAAAACTACTTGTTTATCTACATAGATGTCTATGTCTGTCCCTTGTATATGCATTCATAATTCACAATAAATTTTTTCAAGCAGTAAGATAATATTACGTGTTTGTCTTCATATCAAAAGATAAATTATTTATATCAAAATTGGAGGATTCCTAAAAAAAAAAAAAATCATTTAATTATGATGTGATCCCAAACACAATTCAACTGTTTTTTTAAAATTAATTTTGTACTAAATTTTGCCTCTATAATGATAGTGAAATAAAAAAAATATTTATATTTTTAGTGAGTAAAAACAGACATAAAAACTATATTGATAAATAACTTATAATTTATTTTTTTAATGAAACAACGTTCATACTCAATATATATATATATATATATATATATATATATATATATATATATATATATATATATATATATATATATATATATATATATATATATATATATATATATATGAGTAAATTTCACTTCTCTTAAAACAATTTTAGCATCACTAATACAAAGTTTATTAATGCATAATTTAGAATTGGGAATGAGAATAATATTCTAATGAAAGATAAATTATTAAAAAGATAAATTATTAAACATATTCAATTTATTAACTCATTTATATATTAAAAACTATTAAATAGACCTAGTTTATATTGGTGATCATTCAATAGATTTTTTTTTTTTTTTTGAGAATAATTATTCTTTTAATATTAAGGATGACAAATTCGAATTATTGAAAATATGAAATAAATTTCTCTTTTATTGGGAAAACAATTTGTATTAATTAATTTTTCTAAGTATCCCAAACACACACACATACACATATAAAATATTTTTATGCATAACAATTGGTGCATAAAGTTAAAATTCAATTGGATGGGGAAAGAAAAATTAAATATTTATTTAATATAAATTAAGATTATGTAATTTTCAAAATCAGCAAATGTCTTCAAGCCAAATCATGCGGAAAAAAAGGGCAAAATAAAACCATAGAAAGTAACAGGCCAACAACTTCTTGCAAAGAAAAGATGTCAAAGAACCCCTAAAAAAAAAAAGGACCTTAAAATGTAAGGAAAGACTTAGCTACAATAGTCAATGAAGATGACTTAATTTTTTAGTAAATACCTGTCAAGTATGCAACCAAAAAATAAAAGAATATAAAAATTAAGCAAAGGCTTATATTTTTGGCAAATGCAACTCTATAAGAATTTTGGCAAATGCAACTGAAAGGTTGAAGAAAGATTTGGCTATAATATTCAATGATACGACAAAGACATTGAATACAAAATCTGTGATGACTACCTTGATTAAAACACTATTAATTTATAAGAATTTTGTAATTATTTTATAAGAATTCAAAATTATGTATCAAGTTAAAAATTTTAGATTGATTGCAAATTTTAAGTCCGGTCATTTGCAATAGATTGGATTTTATTTAATTTTATCCACAAATTTTATAATATAGCAAATCAATTAGTATTAAAAATTTTTTATTTAATTTTATCTACGAGATTGGATTACGTTTGCCGCCTCTAATCAAAATTATTTTCTTTGTCTAAAAAAATTGTTCTTTTTTTCTTATACAATTTAAGAAAATATTATTAATTACTTGTCAACTTATAAATTTTATTATATTTTTTTATTTATACGCTTATATTTATTTATTACTATTTTTTATTAATTTTAAGAAAACACAAGTACTACACCTTTCTACTAACTAGATTTTTTCATAACGTACTTCGTATGTTAATTTCCATTACTGCTCATTAAAACTTGTTAGAAACATAAATATTTATTATAAATTTTTACTTTTTTCTTATTAAAATTTTAATCACTAGTATTTTGTTATTTAAGTATAAAATGATATAAAACTTCTCAAATAAATATCATGAGACTAAAATCTTATTGGTTGACTTTTAAAATTATCATGAAGCAATATTTATATAACTTGATTATTAAATTCACTTTAGTTGTTGAATTCAAGTTAAATTTTCATATGAAAAATATAAAAATTCAGTGAAAATATGATTATATACAATAAATATTATATAAATTATATAATTATGCATATTTAATATAATTAAAATGATGACACAAAATAATTATAGATTCTATATAAATATATAAATGTATTTTAAAAGGTAATACATATATAATATTGAAAGAATATTCAAACATATCTAAATAAATCATTCTTACAATTTTAAATGATATTCTTATATTCAACAATATATTAGAGAAAAGAAATTAAATGAATTGATAGATACATTTTATTATAATTTTTTAATTTATTTTGTTATTATTATGTTGAAAATTATTAATTATATGTTGATTTTTAGGTTAATATTTAGTACATCTATTGTTTTCTTATAATTTCAATATAAGTTGTATATTTTTATTAATTTTGATAAACTTTCATTTTTTTGACATATTATAGCTTAATTTCTATTATTTTAGAAAATTAATAACAATCTTTCTAACGTACTTTTATAAATTTAATATCAATATTAATTATATGTAATTGATTAATCATGTGATATTTGTGAGGTCTCACCCGAGCACTTGTCCGATCTGCTAAAAGGAATCAAAATGTTTTTTTGGGAGAAATATCACAATTGGAATTCGCTATAAGTTCAGAAAATTATATTTTGTAAATTTTTTTTTACAAAAGGAGTCATCACTTTAATTTTATTTATTTTAGTTGGAAAAAATTAAAGGAAAAACCCAATTTGATTGACTCCAAAATTATACCATTTATCCCAAGGAAAAACACTAGCCCTCAAATGACTAAAGAGGATTTGGAGATTAGGTTTTGGTTAAAAAAATACAAAAAAAATTAGTTTGGCTTAAATACAAAATAGTTTTTGTAAAAAAAGTTTTATATATGTATGAACATATATAATATAATACATGAAACAAATATTATTTGTGTAATACATGGCAAATATAAGATAATGACAATTATAAGATGCGAAAAATAAAGAAAAACTATTTAAAACTATTACAAGTAAAAATATCAAAATCAATGGATCTTTCCTTTTGCCCTTATGAGTTTTAGAAAAAGCACATATTCCCAAAATATAATATAAACAACTAAAGTAAGAAAAAGAATAATAAAACAATTGTAATAAAAAGAATTAAAATTTTGACTTTTATTTTAGAAAAATAATTTTGATCCTAAACTATGTGAAAAAGGTGATAGAGAAGAAAAGTTGTTAACTTTTGCAGAGTTGAATACCTTAAAGATGGCAAGTCTGCGTATCCTTTTGAATGGGAATTAAATCCCACGTATTTCTTCCTTCTTGCGAAGGAAGGGTTTTTAGGTCATTGCCTTTGTTATCATATTTTGATTGATTTTAAGGGCTTAGAGATTTGTTAATTAGGTTAGATTTTAATTAGCAAATATTAGATATTTTCAAATTTAGATCTTGAAATTGGAATTGAAAAGGAAAATGAAAGAACTTTTACCTTTAGCTTTCAGCGGCGAGAAACGTAAGGAGTGAGCTTTACAACTGATCTAAGTTCCACCTTGGCTTGGGGACATCACGAGCACTCCTTTTGGAAGAAAGACTTTTGAGTAGTGCGAACTCTTCTTGGAGGGACTTGGATTACACTTTTGCTTGATTACCATGAATTCCCTTTGAAAAAAATAACTTGAATTGCACCTTTTCTTGATTAAGAAGCTTAGAAATAAGGTTTGAGGTGATTAGGAGGCTTATGAATAGGGTTTTGAGGTGATTAGGAAGCTTATGAATAAGGTTTAAGGTGATTAGGAAACTTATGAATAAGGTTTAAGGTGACGGAAGATGTTTTGGAATGAGGTTTTAGAGATTTGGAGATTTAGAAAGAGGGTTTTAATGATTGAAAAGTTTAGGAATAGGGTTTAGAAAGCTTTAGGGAGAGTATAGAAACATATAATAATGTGTGGAAGTTGTTAGGAGGTGTAAGGTATTTATAGGGGAAGTTTGAGAGCTCAAAACTATGAATTTTCGGTGTGGGAATCAGGAAAAACACGCTGTGGTAATTTATTCTGGGTTGTGGTAACCACAGAGTCTTTGTGGCAATCGCAGAGCCTCTGCGACAATCGCAAAGAGGGCTACGGTTGCCACATCTAGCTACAAATTACCGTAGCTAGCCTGCAGGCTGCCACATCCCTTTTTTAGCCTGTTCTCATCCATTCTTAATCTAATTTGGGCCTTGTTTGATTCTATAGGTTCGTAATTGAGTGCTGGTCATTTGAAAGTGTAATTTTGAGGAAACTTATTATACTGGCTCTGTGTAGTTCACTAATCTTAGTAGGTGTTAAACTACAGCCGAATCCCATGGGTGCGAATTTGAGGGTTTACAGCCGCACCCTTATTAGAATTGGCTTTGAGCAAAAGGCGATTCTGATGATAATGAACCCTAAAAAGAGGTGCCATGTCAGAATTTGGACTTGTGCTCATGCCACATTAGATCTTTGGCTCATATATTCTTGTGCTATGTCAGACCCTAAGCTTATGCCATATCAAACTCTAGGCTTGTGCCATATCAGACTCTGGGCTTATGTGTTCTTATGCCACATCATATTTTGGGCAATGCCATGTCAGACTCTGGACTTGTGCCATGTCAAATTCTGGGCTTATGATATCTGCTTATGTTTGTCATGCATGAAGGCATTGATGCTTTATGCAAATTGAACCTTGTGATGTTTAAACATGTATAAAAACATGAAAATTTTAGGAGGGCTCCTTATGATAAGTGAGAGTTTGTCAATGGCTATCGGTTTGACCTTGACGTTGGCTGTGAGATTGGTCTTGGTGAATTTCAAATAAGACTATCTGTTCAGCCTAAATGTTTAAAGGTGAAGATGGTTTTGGCTATCTGTTCAGCCTAGACTTTAAGATTTGGAGATTTGGTCCACCTAGGAGGGGAAGATTTGGGAATTCAAACTAGTTTAGCAAGGCCACCTGTTCAGCCCTACTTTTGGGGAGATTGTGATCAAAGTTATCCATTTGGCTTTGACATTTAGAAGAATTGGGATCAAAACTATCTGTTCAGCTTTGATGTTTGAGAGGATTGAGATCAAAGCTATTCGTTTAGCCTTGAAGGATTGGGACCAAAGTTATCTGTTTGGTATTAATGTTTGGAAAAATTGGGATCAAAACTATCTATTCAGCTTTGGCGTTGGAAAAATTGGGATCAAAGCTATTTGTTTAGCTTTGGTATGGGGAGGAATTGGGATCAAAGCTATCTATTTGGCATTGATGTTTGGGAAAATTGGGATCAAAGCTATCTATTCAACTTTAGGGTTGGAAAAATTGGGATCAAAGCTATCTGTTTGGCTTTAGTGTTGGGAGGATTTGGGATCAAAGCTATCTATTTGGCATTGATGTTTAGGAAAATTGGGATCAAAGCTATCTGTTTAGCTTTAGTGTTGAAAAAATTGAGATTAAAGCTATCTGTTTGGCTTTGGTGTTAGGAGGAATTGGGATCAAAACTATCTACTTGGCTTTGGTGTTGTGGGATTTAGAGAAGGTTATGTCTTTGAAAGATGAGGGGTGTGGGAATGTCAGTATGGGTGGTTCGACTCGATTTGCCTATGGAAAGTTATGATTCAAGATCAACCCTTATAGGGGAAGGTCTAGGCTAAGGATTGGTCATTAGGAGGGTAAGTCAGGTGGGTCCTTAGAAGCATAAATTAGTCTTGAGATATTAGTTCAGGTTGTGTTAGGTTCTATATCAGGTCAAGAATTGTCACTTGAAAATTTAGGTTGTAAAATTTGAGAAAAGATGGTTGACCCAATACAGTATCTGGGATAAAGAGACCTTAAGCTTAAAGGAGTTTACAAGTATTCCTAAAGGAGGCAGTTTAGCCAAGAAACTTGGGCTTTAATGATGATGGGCTTTGGTTTTGCTAAAGAGCCCAAGCCTTAAGATTTTGCCAAATAATTTGATAATAATATACTTAGGATGCATAATCTTTGGAAGGATGGGATGGTTGATCACCTAAAGAGATAGTAGGCCTTGATAAAGGAGTTAGCGACAAAGGCATTTTGAAGGAGATAGGTGGGATGCCACCTCATGAGTTGATTCAGCAAGTTGGATACATAGAGTAGAAGGTGAGACTAGACTCTAACTGATGTGGTAATGGTAGAATGAGACATAAGAGGTTAAAAACTCTAAACAAAAGTGGTGAAAACACTTAACAGGGTACAAATGTAGGGAAACATGACCCTGTGAAAGGTAAGACAAACATAATGACTATTTTTAGACGAGATAGGACTAACAAACCAGATAGTGAATCCAATTTGAAAGAAATAAAGCTCCATCTTGAATCATTACTTCGAGTTGATTCCATCTTTTGGCTAAGTTGCCTTTGTGGGTTTTTAATTTAGCGATTCCTTTGATTACTTGCTCTAAGCTGCCCTTCTCTCTTTCTTTGTTTTTTTTTTCTTTTTTTTCTTTTCTTTTTTTCTTTTTTTTTCTTGAATTTTTCCCTTCCCTTCTCTTTTTTTTTGATTTTTTGATTTTTTTCTTTCTTTTTTTTTTTCTTGTTTTCTTTTTTTTTTTTCTTGAATTTTTCCCTTCTCTTCTTTTTTTTTTTTTTTGATTTTTTTTTTAAGTCCTCCCCAACCCCCCCCCCCCCCCCTCCCTTTTTTTTTTTTTGGCAAGGCTATTTGTTCCATCTTGCTTGGAAAGGTTTGATTCTGTTTGGATCATATGTTGGATTTTGGTTTCCTTCCCTTTTCAGCTAGCAAAGCTATCTGTTCTGCTTTGCTTGTGAAGATGATTTGAAGATTGCCCCAACTTGTAGCGAGGATGGGAGCTTTGGTATTTTGCAAATACTCAAAAAGGGGTGTTAGCTTAGAGAGAAAGTGACATAGATGTCCGTTTAGAGAATTTGAATGTTTTCCAAGGAATTGTAATTTTGGTGAAGGCTACCTTTAATGATCATTTGTTATGGCCTTACACGAATTCTTGACCCTTCGCATATGATTCCTTATTAGTGCAAAATTCATTGTTTCATTGAAATTGGATGAAAAGAAATGCATAAAGAAATGAACTTTATTAAATAATGTCGTCTTTCTTTATTACAATAAGAATGACTTCAACAGACTCAATAGGATGACTTTGACAAATAGACTAGAAAAAGATGACTTAGACAAATAGACTTGAAAAAGATGACTTTGACAAACAGACTAAAAAAAATATGACTCTGATAGTCAAACTCAAAAAGATGATGATGATTCAGACTTTAATGATATATACTCTGACTGGTATCTTTCTTGCATTATTGACTCACTAGTTGGCTTGAAAAGTTGATGAGTAAAAGAGGTTTTTATTGCCAATGAGGTCTTGGATTGATTCTAAATAGGTTAGGTTTAGCTAGAGTTAAACTCTTCAATGTTGGGTTCATATTCTTCCTCAATGTCCAAGTCAATGATGGCAATTTTTTATTTGCTTTGAAGGTAATCCTTAACCTTGGATGCAGTTGTGATTAATGCTTTGAAAGTGGGTAGGTATTGTGTTAACAAGGGATCTCGATAGTTTGGAAGCAGATTCTTGATAAGGATGTCCACTTGTTCTTGGTCGGTTGGCCTGTTTACCATTAGAGCAGCTTTGGCCCTCCACCTTGTAAGGAACACGAAAAAAGTCTCATTCGAAAGCTACATAGTGTTTTCTAAATCCCTTCTTGTAATGTCCACTTCAATATTGTAATGGTAATGTTTGACAAACGCATTACAAATGTCCTCCTAAGTCTATTTTTGGGTGTCATTTAAGTTAATAAACTATTTTAGAGTAGCATCAGTAAGGATTTATTGAAAGAGTTAAGTAAGGAGCTCGTTGTTGATACTAAGGGGATGCATTGCCCCCATGTACATCTTTAAATGGATCTTAGGGTAAGTAGTACCATCAAATTTGTCCAAATTTGACATCTTGAACTTTGGTGGTAACCGAGCATTGGGGAAGAGGCTTAATGAACTTGTATCAACCATGCCTTCCTTTTTTTCCAAACTTTTTATTGACTTTTCAATGGCTTCCAATTTAAGTAGGAAGACCTCAAGCCTAGGATTACATGTGGCTTCCTTCCTTTGGGAAGGATCCATAGGAAAAGAGGTGATTTGTGGTTGTTTAGCGAGTGCTAGATGGGAGAGAGTGTTTGTTTAGAGAATATTAGGTGAGGAAAGTGATGGAGAGGTTGGCTTGGTGGGGGAAGTAGAAGCATAGGCTTGAACTGATGTCAAATTTTGGTTTAGGTCGAGTGGATTATGGAGAGTGGAATTTAGGGTTTGGTTTATGCCAACCCTTCTTGGCATGTCTTGGACATCATTTAGTATAGCCTCCCTTTAAGCCTGCAATTGGGCTTGAATTTGGGCCATTTGTCTCTTGAACATCTCTTCTTATTGCTACAATAGTTTGGCTAGAATCTTATCCATGACATTATTGTTGATTCCAGTAGACATCTTACAACCTTTAAAAGGGAAAAGGAGTTGGGTTAGTATTAAGCTTTGGAAAAAAGGATTATGGTGAGGTATGACAAACCTAGGACCTTAGGTTTAATGATAATGGATGACGGTGTCTTGTGGTTAGGTTGATGGTGTATGGGTAAAGATGAGGGTAGAGGTGTGTGATGTTAGCTAGGTTGGTATTTAGCTAGGGGAGCTAGGTTAGATTTTAGCTTTGGATAACAAGATCAGAATCTAGCTTTGGGTGGCTAGGTCAGATTTTAACTTTGAATAGCTAGGTCTGATTTTAGCTTTGAGTAGCTACGTCAGATTTTAGTTTTGGGTGACTAGGTTAGATTTTAGCTTTGAGTGGTTAGGTCAAAATTTAGCTTTAAGTTGCCAGGTCAGATTTTAGCTTTGGGTGACTAGGTTAGATTTTAGCTTTGAGTGGTTAGGTCAAAATTTAGCTTTAAGTTGCTAGGTCAGATTTTAGCTTTTGGTGACTAGGTCAAATTTTAGCTTTGAGTGGCTAGGTCATAATTTATCTTTGAGTGGCTAGGTTAGATTTTAGCCTTAATGAACCAAAGAGTGGTTTGGAAAGCTAGGTTAGAGTTTAGCCTCGAGTAATTAGGATTGTGATTTATGAATGATTTACCATAGGCTTAATGATATAGTGACCATGGGTTTTGAGATTGGATGTACTATGGATTTGGATGTTAGGCAGACTATGGGTTTGGTGATAGTTGGATAATGGGTTTGATTGGGCTCGACCATAGGCTTAGATGGGCCATGGGTTTGGATAATAATGTAAAAGATGAAACAAAGTTAGTGTTTATTTTGGGTAAGGACTATGGATAAGAGTGAAGCTAGGTCAGTGTTTAGCTTTGGTAAGGATTGTTGAGGATAACGCCATATCAGTGTTTAACTTTAGTGAGGATTGTTGAGGATAAGGCTAGATCAGTGTTTAGCTTTAGTAAGGATTGTTAGGGATAAAGCTAGATTAGTATTTAGCTTGGGTAAGGACTATGAAAGATGAAAGATAGATCAATATTTAGTTTGGATAAGCATTATGAAAGATGAAAGCTAGGTCAATGTTTAGCTTAGGTAAGAATTGTGAAAGATGAAAGCTAGGTTAGTGTTTGGCTTGGATAAGGAAGATGAAAGCTAGGTTAGTGTTTACATTGGATAAGGATTGTGAATGATGAAAGCTAAGTCAGTGTTTAACTTAGTTAAGAATTGTGAAGGATGAAGCTAGGCCATTGTTTAGCTTGTAGAACGGTTATAAAGAATAAAGCTAGGTCAGTGTTTAGCTTGGATAAGGATTGTGGATAAGGATGAGAGTACCATAGATGGGTTTATTTTTAACATGTGTTTGACATAGGTTTAGGTGAACTATGAGTTTTGGATTTCGACCATAGGTTTAGGTGGACCATGAGTTTTGGGTTTTGATAATGGTTTAGGTGGACCTTGGATTTTGGATTTTGACCATGGTTTAGGTGGACCTTGGGTTTTGGATTTTGACCATGCGTTTAGGTGGACCATGGGTTTTGACTATGGGTTTAGGTGGACCATGGGTTTTAGATATGAAGATGTTTGGATAGGTTTTAGACTCTTCATAAGGTTCAAGCTGTGGATGCATGTATGAATGAATAATTGAAAAAGGTTTCATGAAATACCAAGTTCAGTATTATGGTTCATACAATTCTAAAGGAAGGTTCTATGAGTCATTACATGAAAGGGTAACAGTGATTTGAAAGGAACCCATCACACTAGAGATGTGATATACCTAACCACACATGAGTCAATGAGCCTCGCGTGGATCCAATGGTATATGCATACTCGTTACACCTCTAAAAGGATTAGGAGATATGTCATGGGCTGAATGATTTCACTATCAGCAAGCAAACCTGAGGAAGGTCGCCCACTCGATATTACTTTCTATCCTTTATTTTCCTGGGGTTTTGGATAAGAAGCCCAATGTAGTGATTCACGAAAAGCTATTTTGTACTAAAAAACCAAACATTTTGTTTTACCAAGAGTAGTCTACTTTCATTTTTTATTTTTGAAAAAGATTTTAGAGTCCCCAGTGGAGTTGCAAACTGTGAGGCCTCGCTCGAGCACTGGCCCGATCCACTAAAGGGAATCAAAATGCTCTTTTGGGAGAAACATCACAATTGGAACCCGCTATGAGTTCAAAAAATTATATTTTGTAAATTGTTATTTACAAAAGGTGTCACCACTTTAATTTTGTTTATTTTGGTTAGAAAAATTAAAGGAAAAACTCAATTTGATTGACTCCAAAATTATATCATTTATCCCAAGGAAAAAGCACTAGTTCTCAAATGACCAAAGAGGGCTTATAAACTAGGTTTTGGTTAAAATAATACAAAAAATTAGTTTAGTTTAAATACAAAATAACTTTTGTAAAAAAATAAGTTTTTATGTATGTAAGAAAAAATATAATATAATGCATGAAACAAATATTATTTGCTCAATGCATAGCAAATATAAGATAATGACAATTGCAAGATGCAAAAAATAAAAAAAAAACTACTTAAAACTATTACAAGTAAAAATATCAAAATCAAGGGACGTTTCCTCTAGCCCTTATGGGTTCTAGGAAAAACATACATTTCTCAAATATAATCTAAACAACTAAAGTAAGAAAAAGAATAATAAAATAATTGAAATAAAAAGAATTAAAATTTTGACTTTTATTTTAGAAAAGCAATTTCGATCTTAAATTATGTGAAGAAGTTGATAGAGAGAAAAAGTTGTTAACTTTAGCAAAGTTGAATGCCTTAGAGATGGTAAGCCTGCGTATCCTTTGGAATAGGAATCAAATCCCACGCAGTACTTCCTTATTGCGAAAGAGGGGTTTTTAAGTCATTGCCTTTGTTATCATGTTTTGATTGATTTTAAGGGCTTAGGGATTTGTTAATTAGGTCAAATTTTAATTAGTAAATATTATATCTTTTCAGATTTAGATCTTGAAATTGGAATTGAAAAGGAAAAGAAAAGAACTTTTACCTTTGGCTTTCGGCGGCAAGGAACGTAGGGAGCAAGCTTTGCAATTAATCTAAGTTCCACCTTGGCTTGGGGATATCATGAACACTACTTTTGGAAAAAGAACTTTTGAGTAGTGTGAACTCTTCTTGGAGGGACTTGGATTACACTTTTGCTTGATTACGATGAATTTTCTTTTAAAGAAATAACTTGAATTGCACCTTTTCTTGATTAGGAAGCTTAGAAATAAGGTTTGAGGTGATTACGAGGCTTATGAATAGGGTTTTGAGATAATTAGGAAGCTTACGAATAAGATTTAAGGTGATTAGGAAACTTATGAATAAGGTTTGAGGTGATGGAAGAAGTTTTGGAATGAGGTTTTAGAGATTTGGAGATTTAGAAAGAGGGTTTTGATGATTGAAATCCTTAGGAATAGGTTTTAGAAAGCTTTAGGGAGGGTATAGAAGCATATAATTGTGTGTGGAAGTTGTTAGGAGGTGTAAGATATTTATAAGGGAAGTTTAGGGGGTCAAAACTATGAATTTTCTATGTGGGAATCAAGAAAAACACGCTGCGGTAATTTATTTTGGGCTATGCAGAGTCTCTGTGGTAACTGCAGCGTCTCTGCAGCAATTGCAAAGTCTTTGTGGCAATCGCAGAGCCTCTGTGGTAGTCGATTTACCTGTGGCAACTGCAGAGAGGGCTGGGATTGCCACAGCCAGCTGCGAATTACCGCAGTTGGGCCGTAGGCTGCCGTGCTCCTTTTTTGGCCCGTTCTCATCCGTTCTTGATACGATTTGGGCCTTGTTTGATTTTATGGGTTCGTAATTGAGTGCTGGTCATTTGAAAGTGTAATTTTGAGGAAATTTATTATATTGGCTTAGCGTAACTCATTAATCTTAGTAGTGTGTTAAGCTATAGCCAAATTCCATGGGTGCGAATTTGAGGGTTCACAATATCATATTATATCATAAGCCCAAAAAAATCTATTTAATTATTATATCACATGAATATTTGTGAATATTTTAATGATGTTACAAATAATAACAGTGACATAGAATCACTAAATTAAAAATTTTAGTAATTTTTATTTCCTATTTAATTAATTTTTAAGAATGATTAATTAATATCTTCGATAATGAAAATTTTAAGTACATTTAAATGTCTATAGAATTACGAACCAATTGATTTTTTATAAGAATATACCATTATAAATATAAATTTTAATATTTAATAATAAAATAATAAGATATTGTTCATTGTTATTAAATAAATTCTTAATTAATATATTTTTTTTTCTGTTGCGTCTTTTTATTGAACCAAAAGTAATTTTTATAATCTATAAATTATTACTAATGGTTAAAATAATTAATTTTAAAATTTATAATGGGACAAATTAATAATTTGTAAAATAAAAGTCAAATTATAATTTTTCTAACTTGTTAATATTTGAATAATAAAAGTCAAAAAAATTTCTTTAACTTCTAAATATTTGAAAAAATGATTTTGCTCATTGTTGTTAAATGAACTCTCAATTAGTGCATTTTCTTTTTCTACTACGTTTTCTTATATAATCAAAAGTAATTTTTCTAATTCGCAAATTATTACTAATAGTTAAAACAATTAATATTAAAATTTATGATGGGACAAAATAATAATTTATGAAATGAAAGTCAAATTAGAATTTTTCTAACTTATTAATATTCGACTAATTAAAGTCAAAATTTTTTTTCTAACTTCTAAATATTTAAAAAAAATAAAAAATATAAATTATTTTAATTGAATTCTTTTTTATTTGAATAAAATATAATTAACTATATATTAAATAATAATTATTTTATTCTCTTCTTATTCTAATTAAATTTATTTTTTTATTTGAATTAAATAATTAAATTATAATAACTATATAATTATAAATTTGTTAGAGAATTAATTATATATTAAATAATAATTCTTTTATTCTTTTCTTATTCTAATTAGATTCATTACTTTTCTTATTTAAATTAAATATAATTAGATATTAAATATAATTAATTATATATTAAATAATAATAATTTTTTATTCTAATTGACTTCATCATTTATTATATAAATTAAATATAATTAGATAATTATATTATTTAATTAATAAATGACCATATTGCATATTATAAATGCACAATTAAAAAGAATTTGGTGAGGGGCTCTTATGTAAATGTGCTTCCACCTCCCTTTCGTACATTTATATATAGTATAGATAATAATAAAATAGACAAATACCTATATATCTATTTTTAAAGTAACAAGAATTTTGAGATATTCTAAAAAGAAAGTGCA
The DNA here is from genome assembly GCA_947687605.1 of Reutealis trisperma. Lineage (NCBI taxonomy): Eukaryota > Viridiplantae > Streptophyta > Magnoliopsida > Malpighiales > Euphorbiaceae > Reutealis > Reutealis trisperma. The sequence continues at coordinate 258,328 of CANTUT010000062.1, forward strand.
AATAACCTTTTGAAAATGGATACAGTAATATTTTACTCTCAGTTGTATTTGTTTAATATCGTCTTTTAGTGCCAATAAAGTGGTGGTTGGTTAATCTTCTTATCCTCTTCAAGGGTATAGAAGGTAGGAGATCTTAAGTTCGAGCTTTCCAAATTACAAAGAATTATAATCAATTTGATGAGAGATATTAAACAAGACGGCTACTTTGTTGTGTAGCTTATAATATTATATATTTCAGCCCATTGAGCTTATCTAATATTAAAAAAAAAAAATTACACTCTTTGCCCTATTTTTTGGACAAAATTAATTTTATACGGCCTGTTTTAGATTTTAACTTTTCTCATAATTTTTTTTTTACTTTTTTCTTTTTACTTTTTTCATTTGTATATTTATTTTTTTTTTTACGATTTTGTTGGTTCTCATAGACGTTAGCCTCTCTTTGCCGATCGGCGAGGCCAAGCTTTGGCCTTGGTTTGCATTAACAAAGGTTGTAGGTCCTTTGTTTTTGAAATGTCTTTTAATGGCAATGGTGAGATCTATCAAGTATTGGATCAAGAATTGTGCCTATCATAACCACCAATTTCCCCATTGGTTAGTGGGATGCCATCGTTGGAATTGGGTTATTGAGGACCGAAGTAATAATTACACAAACAAGAAAGAGTAGATTAAAAAAAAAAAATTGTTGAATCTGATTAATTGCTTTTATGGATTTTGATGGGACTAGTCATATAAGAAGATATACAAAGATACAAAGAGAGAAAGTAGTGAGCCACTGATGGGAATTTATATGTGAACTAGGCAAGGCATGACTCTAGTTAATCAATTTTTACTATGGTTATATGTTTTAACCTTTGGTTAACCAAAGCTTTTATAACAAATGAAAATCCAAGAAAAAGAATATTGGATGTAAATGATTTTGCGTCTTTTACGGATCCATGTCTTAATTAAAAATTATGTTACTAATAAGGACATGACCAAGTTGGATTTCAATAAATCAAGAGACAAAAATTGAAAAAATAAATAAAAGAGAGAAAAAATATAAATGCTTGTCCCTAAAACTGGATTACTTTGATTATCTCATGAAAATTATACCATTAAATATCACATAAACTAACTTTTATTTTATTTCAGGTACATGTTTAGTTTATTTTGTTTGTATATTTGGTTGATTTGTTGTATACGTTTAGTTAATTTTTTTTATTATTATATAATGTTTTAATTTCTCAAATTTTCTTTTTTTATATAATTGTTTTTTCTTGTTTATATTATTTTTCATTAGTGAGTTAGCCATATTTTTGAAATGAATTGTAGATCATATCTATAATTTCTAGAAAAGTTAAGTAGAGAGAAATTGCATTTTTAATAGTAGCAGACACCCTTTATATCCCCAAAAATATTTTAGAGAGTATATAATTTGTTTTTATTGTAATCATATTTAATGCAAGATTTTCTTACAACTTTTGAAATAATGAATCAACTAATAACTTAATTCTTTTAAATTTCACTAAAACATACTCAATGTATACCAAATATACTAAATTCTTTCAAGTTTAATACATTTTTATGTGTTTCAGTTTTTATTGGTTTCATTTGTATACTAAAAATCAATATTAGTATTGGTAAAATATTGTAATTTGAGAGATATGATAGAATAGTTTGAGAATTAGGTTCACTTTTGATTGATCGAAGATTGATATGTATTACAGGTTGGTTGTTAGTTGATAACATGTTAATTGCAGCTTGATTACAAGTTGATTGTTGGTTTTTACGTATTTTAGCATTAGCATTGCTAAAATATCGATTGTTGTTTGGTTGATCAGAGGTTAATTTGTGGTTGATTATAGGTTGATTATTGTATAATATTTAGTTGATTTTGGATTATTTTATTATTGTATAATGTTTTCTCAAATCTTCTTTTTTATATAATTATTTTTATTTTTATATTATTTTTCTAGTAGTGAGTTAGTTTTATTTTTGAAAAAAAATGTAGATAAGGTCTATAATTTCTAGAAAAAAAATTAAGTAGAGAGAAATTGCATTTATAATAGTAACATATACTACTCAAAATGTATTAGGAGTGTACCATTTATTGTTATTATAATCATATTTAATGCAATATTTTTTATACATTTTGAGGAAATGACCAATAATGTTAAAAATTTGAGGACCATTACTAGTAATTGTGTCATAGCCATTAGTTATAGTTGATCCCACAAATTCAATATCATCCTCATTATCACAAATGGTGCTTTTATGGGTTGGATTTAAAGTCTAAAAACAAATAATCCCTTCAAAACAATGCTGTAATTAACTTAATTACTAAAACAATATTATTTTTAATAACAGCTCCAACAATAATAATAAACAAGCTATATAATATTATTATTTGCCTTATCATTGAAATTTAGGTACTTGCGACTTTCGAATAGGAAGCCTTTTTAGAAAACTCATTAGCACTAGTTTGGTTTTAAGTTCTCATAATATAGTTTCCCATGAACATAACTGTTGCATATAAAGTGAAAGGTAAATATATCTTGTTTTAGTTAATAAAACAAAGTAGTAGTAAAAGAAAAAAAAAAAAGCATGTTTCTTCTACCTGTGGTACGTTGGGAATTATCCGCAAGTATACGGAGTCTACAAGTAATATAGAATGAGTAGAGTTATCGTTCCCACAAGGACTATGTTTTTCCACCTACCTACTTTTCTTTTCTTTGTTTAAAGTTTAAGGAAACAATTTTTAATTAAGAAACTAATCCTCATTCCTAAACTAATTAAAATCACAAGATTCAATTAAAAGAAAGTAAGAGAAATAACAATGAAAATTGAATCATTAGGAATTAATATTTATTCACACTCAATCAATCAATTACCTATAATCTCTAAGTCATGGTATGATCTAGGTTATCCAATGGCATCAATTAGATTCTCTCGATATCTAACCAACTAAACCAAAATCCAAATTTTCTCAAAAATAATTTAACCAGCTCTCATTGCCTCAAACTACTTCTTAATTGCTCAAATATGGCTTTCAGTGAACCCTAGGGATATCTAATTACTAATTATAATCTCTTAATAACTAGTAATTAAACAAGTATTTGTAGGTTTATTGCATCATCATCTTTAAATATATAACACAACATAAATTATATGTTGGCCAAACAAAACTAAGCATAGCGCATAACATATATTGCATACCATATGAACTTACGTAAATAGATAATTGAAAGAAATTTTGTTTCAAAACATTAATTTCCAGCTATAGAATTAGTTAAACAACAAAGTACTAATAAGAAGAATTCACAAAAACAAACTTTGGAGAAAATAGGGAATTAGATCTCTCAATCTTTACTCCTAAGTCTTCAATCTTGTGTTTCCCTTAATTCAATCTCCTTATAGGTCTTGTTCTACTCCTTTAAGCTCCTTCTTATTGTCTTATTTATATTGGTTTGCCGCTTCTTTCCCAAATTAGGTTGACAGGTTAGTTAGCAAAATAAAATGTAGAATGAATTGTAATAAGCTCATTGTGGTCGCGACGAGTGTCACAGTTGTGACATATTCTAACACTTTAATTGTTAAGCCCTTTGCAATTGCCACAGGTTCCACACTTGCTTCCTTTTTCTCTTTATTCTTTCTTCACCTTTTTAAAGTGCTTTTAACTCTATGAAACCTTTAAAACCTTTCTCAAATACAAGATGCAAACTACAAAAAAAAAAAAAAAAAAAAAACTAAATAAATTATATGTGAATCCTCAAATTTGCACCTTCAGACAATCAGCACTCCTGTAGAATCAAACCGGGCTTAAATTGGAGCTGAAACATACAAGAACGGAGTAAAAAATGGCGGGTAGTCTGATGGGGACCGCACAGGGCATTTGTGACTGCACAGACCCTGTATGAAACTGCACAGGACCTTTGCAGAAATGCAAAGGTCAACACTTTGGTCTGTGCGTTCTGTGTGGTCTCGAAGTTGTCGTGTGCGGTTCCTGAAGCATTCTATGCGGGTTTGTGTCTTGGGAAGTGAATCCCACATAGAAAGTTCACCATTTTTACTCCCAACTCTCTCCCTATAAACGCTACACCTCCCTACCTCATTTCCACACTTAGAATTGCTTAATAAAACTAATTGATTTCAAAGCAATCGATATTTTTAAAGTTTGGTCCAAAAGGAATGAACCTTTTTTTTTTAGTTTAAAATTTTATTTTATTTGAGTGGTTGTTTCTAAGGAGCTCTCCTTAAAACAGTCTCAGGAGGTCCCAATAACGCCTTCTAATTAGCCATTCAAAGGTTGTCGTTCTGCCGAGTCAAAAAGGTGGAATTGGGATCCAGTCATCCACTTCATCCACCTAACATACCCAAGCCTCGTTCTTGTAAGGTATTTATTTCCTTTTATTATTATTTTCTTATTTTTATGTTTTGTTTTCATTTGTTTTAGTGTTTCTTTTGCTTTATATTGTTTCTTTTGTTTGTTTTGTTATTTTTCCTTAGGATTGCTTAGATTGTTTTTTTTTTGTTTATTATTTCTTTGCTTTGTATGTTTTATCATTTTCTTTTATTATTTGAGACATGTTGATTAGAATCTAATTTAATTAACTAGGTAAATGATTTGAATTGTTGCATTGACTTGTTAATTAAAATTTGACCTAATTAACAACTTGGTAATCAATCAATCTGATTTAATCAATCAACCCACCTTTTAATCAATGAACTGAAACATGATAAAATGGCTAGGCTAAACTAACCCCTTTGCAAGAAGGGCGAACTATGTGGATTTTGATTCCCATCCAAAGGGATATGTAGGCTTGCTTATTTAAAGCTTCAAATCCAATTTAAATAAAATATGACCTTTCTCTTGTATATTACTTTATGAATTAGTTCTTTTCTTTGTGATATTTGCTTTTAGTTTATTTTCTTTATTATAATATTGATTTTGTCTTTCTTTTGTAGTATTTTTCTTTAGTAATTGCTTTAGAATAATTTTGGGGTGTATAACTTTCCTAAACCTATAAGGGTTAGGGGAAGTATCCCCTATTTTGTTTTTGAATTGTAAACTTAATTCCTTTACTTTATCACTTTGAATGAATGTTTATTTATTTGTTTATTCATGAATTATATAATTGTTCATACATTATGTAAACTATTCATGAAATAGATTTTAGGTCATTTTATATTAAATTTGCTAAACTAATTTTCTTAAAATAAACTAAAAACCTAGTCCCCGAATCCTCTTTGGTTTCAAGGCTAGTGATCTTTTCCTTTAGGATATTAATTGGAGTCAATTTAGGTTTTTTCCTTAATCTTTTCCCAAATAAAATAAAATTAAGGTGGTGACTCTTTTCAAAATCAATCTATTTGAACCCAAGGGTTCCATGGTGTGTTCAAACCCAAATGAGTATTTTGATCCTACTTAGCGGATCGGACCGGTGCTTAGGCTAGACCTCACAGCTGACGACTCCGCTGGAGACCACCTTCTTTTTAACAAAAGAAATAAGAGGACTACCAATTGATTTAAATCAAGGTTTGACACTTTTAATACATAAATGACTTTTATGCATCATTTGCATTGGCCCCTTGCTTTTCAACCTAGATTTCTTAGGAAAATAATGGATAGAAAGTAAGATTGAGTGTGTAACCCTCCTTGGGTCTATTCGCCAATAGTGAAATCATCCACCCTACGACGAATCCTTTGATCCTTTCAAAGGTGTAACGATCATGCATATATTGCTCGACCCATGCGAGGCTCCTTGACTCACATGTGATTAGGTATATCACTGCTCTAGTGTGATGGGTACCCTATACAAGCCCTTACCCTTACATAGATCTTGGCCTTAAGTTATATGTACCATAATTAAAACTTTGCATTTTTGCATTTTCATGAAATATTTTCACCATGCATATCATGCATCCATATTTTATAACAAAACATACATTCATCTATAGTCTTGGTTATACATTGAACCAAAGAAGGGTCACATACTCACTTTTCACTTCTATCCAAATACCTTCACTTCTAAACCTTAAACACTCTCACCTCAATCTCAATCACCTTTGCCCCCACAATCCTTAAGCCATCACCCTAAACGTTACCCCATTACCTTAGCCTTTAACCTAAACATGAATACCCTAAGCCCAATACCTTTGGCCCAACATACTATCCTAAGCCCAATATCTTTGGCCCAAGACATTACCCTAAGCCTAATACCTTTAGCCTAATACACTACCCTAAGTTCAGTACCTTTGGTCCACCCCAATACCTTAAGCCTGAGACCTTGACCTACGCAACCTTAGGAAATCCTCAAGAGCCCAAATGTAGTTAGCTCACAACACCAAAAGGAGTCTTTTTCCTTAAAGTTTGCATGCCCATATTCCTACTTCTTCCTTAAGCACTTACCTTAATTCTTTAATTTAGTTCATAAGGTACCAATGGCCAACCAAGTTAATAACGATGCCTTGACCACACTCATGACTAGCCTTCTTAAGAATCATGAAGAGCATTTTCAAGCTGTCCTAGCTGCTCAACAGATCCAATTTGGAGAAAACATAAAGGAACAAAGGCAAGCCATCATTGAGGAAGTTGGAGCCCTACTTAACCAGACAAACCTCAACAATCTCAACCATAATTTGAACCAAACCTATCTTAGGAAACCTACTAATACTCAAGCCCTAAACACCACTACCTACTCTAGATCTTCCTCTCTTCTAAATCCATTTCAAGGTGGGAAAGTTTTCTCTCAAGATACCAAATTGCTTATAGATAAACTTGAAGATATGTGTAAGGCCTCGCTCTAGCACCTGGTCCAATCCGCTAAAGGGGATCCAAAATGCTCATTTGGGAGAAAAATCACGATTGGAATCCGCTATAAGTTCAGAAAAATTGTATTTTGTAAATTGTTATTTGTAAAAAGGGTCACCACTTTAATTTTATTTATTTTAGTTGGTAAAATTAAAGGAAAAATCCAATTTGATTGACTCCAAAATTATACCATCTATCCCAAGGAAAAGCGCTAGTCCTCGAATGACCAAAAAGGGCTCGGGGACTACGTTTTGGTTAAAACAATAAAAAAATTTAGTTTGGTTTAAATACAAAATAGCTTTTGCAAAAAAAAAAGAAGTTTTTATATATGCATGAACAGATATAATATTATGTATGAAACAAATGTCAATGCATGGCGAATATGAGATAATAACAATTATAAAATGTGAAAAATAAAGAAGAAACTATTTAAAACTATTGCAAGTTAAAATATCAAAATCAGGGGATCTTTCCTCTAGCCCTTATGGGTTCTAAGAAAAGCACACATTCCCTAAATATAATCTAAACAAATAAAAAATAATAAAAAGAACTAAAGTTTTAACTTCTATTTAAGAAAAGCAATTTCAATCATAAACTATGTAAAGAAGGTGATAGAGAGAAGAAGTTGTTAATTTTAGCGGAGTTGAATGCCTTAGAGACAACAAGTCTGCGTATCTCTTTGAATGGGAATCAAACCTAATGCAGTTCTTCCTTATAGCAAAGGAGGGATTTTTAAGTCATTCCCTTTGTTATCATATTTTGATTGATTTTAAGGGCTAAAGGGATTTGTTAATTAGGTCAGATTTTAATTAGCAAAAAATTAAATTTTTTCAGATTTAGATCTTAAAATTGAAAAAGGAAAAGGGAAGAACTTTTACCTTTGGCTTTCGTCAGTGAGGAATGTAGGGAGCGAGCTTGGCACCAGATCTAAGTTCCACCTTGGCCTGGAGATATCACGAGCACTCCTTTTGAAAGGACTCTTGAATAGCACGAACTCTTTTTTTAAAGGAAAGACTTTGGATCACCTTTGCTTGAATACCACGAATTCCCTTTTGAAAGAAATAACTTGAGTCACACCTTTTCTTAATTAAGAAGCTTAGAGATAAGGTTTGGGGTGATTAGGAAGCTTATGAATGGGGTTTTGATATGATTGGGAAGCTTAGTAATAAGGCTTTATGTGATGGAGGAGGTTTTGGAATGAGATTTTAGAGATTTGAAGGGTTAGAAAGAGGATTTTGATTATTGGAAAGCTTAGGAATAAGGTTTAGAAAGCTTTAAAGAGAGTATAGAAGCACATAATTGTCTATGGAAGTTGTTTGTAGGTGTAAGGTATTTATAGGAGGAGTTTGGAGTTAAAAATTCACAGTTTTAGTGTAGGATTCTGAAAGGGGCACGTTGTGATAACTGGGTTACACCTGCGGTAACCACAAAGCCCTTTATGATTATCGCAAGGCTAGCTGTGATAGCCAATTGGCTACCACATGTACCTCTACGGTAACTGCATTACCACAGCTGGTCCACGAACTGCCGCATCTTGTTTTTCAGCCCGTTGTCATCCATCTTTGATTCAATCTGAGCCCAGTTTGATTTTATGGGTTCGCAATCGAGTACTAATTATTTGAAGGTGAAAGTTTCAAGAAATTTATTTTTCAATGGGCCACTGCCCCCTTGACCACTGCCCATTAACTGGCTATCAGGACTGCCATATGCATAGCGCACAAATCTTAGCAAGTGTCAAGCTGTGGTTGGATCCTAAGGGTGCAAATTTGAGGGTTCATAGCTAGCCCCTCATCAGGATTAGCTTTGAGCAAAAGACAATTCTGATGATAGTGAACCCTAGAATGAGGGATGGTAAGATGAATCAAATGGATGCCTAAGTTAGCGTCTAGACATGTTTGGGTGAAAATGGTTAATTTTTAAAAATTGGTGAAAAAAAAGGAACCATAGGGATGCTTAGATAATCTAAACATTTATGGGTGAAATGATCCTAAGGTATCCTAGGATGGTTTGATTAAAAGGGATACCTAATTCAAATTTAAGGTATGAATCCTAAGACTATCCTAGGATGGGTTCGATCAAAAGGGATACCTAATTCAGATTTAAGGTATGAATCCTAAGGCTATCCTAGGATGAGTCCAATCAAAAGTGATACCTAATTCATATTTAAGGTATGAATCCTAAGGTTATCCTAGGATGGGTTTGATAAAAAAAGATACCTAATTCAAATTTAAGGTATAAATCCTAAGGCTATCATAGGATGAGTCTGATTAAAAGAGATACCTAATTTAGATTGCTATGAATCCTAAGGCTATCCTAGGATGGGTCCAATCAAAAGGGATACCTAATTTAGATTTAAGGTATAAATCTTAAGGCTATCCTAGGATGAGTTCGATTAAAAGAGATACCTAATTCAGATTTAAGGTATGGATCCTAAGACTATCCTACGATGAGTCTGATTAAAGGGGATACCTAATTCAGATTTAAGGTATGAATCCTAAGGCTATCCTAGGATGAGTCCGATTAAAAGAGATACCTAATTCAGATTTAAGGTATGGATCCTAAGGCTATCCTAGGATAAGTCTGATTAAAAAAGATACCTAATTCAGATTTAAGGTATAAATCCTAAGGCTATCCTAGGATGAGTTTGATTAAAAAAGATACCTAATTAAAATTTAAGGTATGGATCCTAAAGCTATCATAGGATGAGTCCAATTAAAAGAGATACCTAATCATATTTAAGGTATGGATCCTAAGGCTATCCTAGGATGAGTTTGATTTAGAGAGATACCTAATTTAGATTTAAGGTATGAATCCTAAGGTTGTCCTTTATGGTAGGAGCTAAAAAATGATATTCTTGTTTAGTAGGAATGATGAAGACCCTATCTGGTAGGAAAGAGATGATCCATTTTGATTCAGAAGTCTGACTTTCTATTGTGAAATGCATCTAACTATGCAATAATTGGATATCTTGAACCTGTGAAGGGTCAGTTTGGTAGGAAAGTGCTGAGCTTCTAGGAGAAAGATGCCCCCACTTTGGAAAGGTGAATATTTGGAAGGGAGGTGCCCCCACTTTAAGATGATAAAGGAAAGTGATTTGATTTTTTTGGTTGATCGGCTTGCTTAAAGGTGAAATGGGCATGTTAGGTATGAGGCTAATTGGTCAATGGCTATTATTAAAGTCACTTTGGGTGGTTAAACCAAGTATAGCTGGAAGAGGTCAGGCAGGGTTTAGGTGTGTTCGGTTTGCAATAATGTTTGGCTTAAGGCTGAATTGGAAAGCTTGAATAAGGGGGTCAAATCCCTTGAGACGATAAAGTTTAGGTCAGGTCTAGTTTTAGGGAAGGTTAGGTCAGACAATTGGCTTGGTCAGTTATGGCTTTCTGGTTTTGGCTTTAAGGGAGATTTATTTAGAAGGCTAAGTTAGGTTCGGCTGGGTTCATTTGGAAGCTTGTTCTAGTTTAGCTTTGTAAGAGATCAGATTAGCTGTTTGATCAAGTTATGGCGTTCTGGTGAGTTCATTTAAAAGGCTTGGTTAGAGAGATCCGGTTAGGATGCTAGACTTAGGAGGCTAATCTTGGCTTAGAGGAAAAGGTACGGCTAGGCAATCAATTTAGAAGGCTCAGTTAGATTTTGCCTTAGAGGAGATCATGAAAGCCTTTTTAGGAGTGGGCTTTGTGATGAAGGCTTTTTGGGAGTGAGCTTTATGGTGAGGGCGTCTTGGTTTGGATTTTATGGTGAAAGCATCTAGATTTGGCTTCATGGTGAAGGCTTTTAGTTTTGGGCTTCATGGTGAAAGCTTTTAAATTTAGGCTTTAAGGTGAAGGCTTCTAGGTGTTGAGGATAGTTTTCTACGAGGGTGCTTTGGATGGCTGGCTTTGGCTCATGTATGGTGCTACAGGTTTTGGTCATAAGGATACCATAGGCTCATGGATAAGAGTTTGCCTTTTGACATGGTTGCAACAGAATAGTTTGCAGGCTTTAAAAGGCTTTAATTGTCAGGGATTATGTTGTTTTGCTAATTTAATCTTTCAAAGACCATGAGATATTTTCCAAAAAGGCATGAAATGGGCCTTGACTGGTTCGAGTCCTTCTTAATCAACTTGAGGATGATAGGATTTGGGACATATGCCTCGAGTTCTAGTTTTGCCAAGGAAACTGAATTCAAAGATGATGAGTCTTGAGAGACTTGAGATTTTTGGTTATGCTTATGATGAGATTTTGCCAAAAGGGTGGTATATGACTTGAGTTTAAAATGGTGGTATGATTTGCAAATGAGGCTTGGGATGGAAAAGTTTGGGAATGGTTTGAAGGTAAGCTAAAACTTCTAAAAGGAATCATAGAGGTTGTACGCTTTTGCTTTTTGTAGCATAAATCATGGAAAAGAGCGAGTCAAGCTTTTTTGGTTGTTTGAGATTGAAGAGACTCTTGAAGTGACACTTAATTGGTTTGACTTAATGACATACTGACTCACTGGCTAAAACAAAGAGCCCTTAAGAATGGCCAAATAGCTAGTGGAAGAAGACAGCTTGGGGATCATGTTCCCAAATGAGAGATAAGAATGTGAAGGTGGGAAATGTGAGGGATTGTGCCTTAGCTCTTTGAGCTAAGCGACGGAATAGATTAACAATAGATAACGACCTAGGAAGACATGTCCCCATTATAGGATAAGGGCATAGAAGATAGTATTTCCTTAGAGAATGAACCTCTAGTAAGGAAGGATGACATCAGAGACATGAGACAAGACAGATTGATTAAAGATGACAACTTTGGACATGAAGGAAGATGACTTAGATGAGCTTTCTCTCTCTCTCTCTCTTTTAGCTCTAACTTTTGCCTAAGCCGCCCTTTTGGGTTTTCAACTTAGTGAGCTTGAATTAATGAAATTTGGAAGAAGATTCCACCATGGTTTAGGCTGCTGCCTTTTTTCATCTTGAAGGGCTCTGACCTTTGAATTCTGGATTTGACAAAGGTCTTCTCTAAACTTATTGCCCCTTATTGAGGTACATCATTTAGTTACAAAATGTACAACAGGTAATTACATTTGCTCTTTGTGCTTCAGTTGTCTTGATCTTCTTTGATTAGGAGTTAGTGAAGCAATTGCTGATTTGTAAGAATGAAAGCACCTCAAATTTTGATATATGCTAATTGTGGTGGATTTGATTGTTTATTCATTTCTCTCTCTTTCTTTTTCTTTTTTTTTTCGTGCTTTTTTTTTTTGGTAAGCTCATCTATATCGGACTAAAAATGAAGATAAGAAAATAAGTGCACTAATAAAAAAATGTAGATGCATTACTATGAACAAAACTTTATTACAAGATGACAAAAAGGGGACTGACATGGTCGGCAAAATAAAAAAATAAAATAAAATATAATGATAGACTCTGACTCAAATTTAAACTTAGACTTTGATTTGGAATTCAATATCAGACAGGTCAGATTAGTTAGGCTTGAACTCCTCTATGTTATGCCACTTAGGGTTGAGGTAAGGTGGGGTTGAGTCGGATCTAGATTCCTTATCATTGTTCAGGTTGGTGGTGGGGAATTTAGCTTGAAATGATTTACTTTGGATGCAATCTTCAATCATTGATGCAGTTGCAACCAAAGCTCTGAAGGTGGGTAGGTATTGTGTTAATGAGTGGGCTTCATAAGTCGAGAGTACATTCTTGACAATGATATCTACTTATTCTTACTCTGTTGGCCTGTTTACCATTTGAGCACCTTTAGCCCTCCACCTAGTAAGGAACACGGAGAAGGACTCATCTGGAAGTTGCTTCATGGTTTCCAAATCATGCCTAATGAATCTACTTCAGTGTTATAATGATATTGTCTAACAAAGACATGACAAATATCTCCCATGTCCTTTTTTGGCTCTTGTCTAGTGAAAGAAACCATCTCCTGGCAGCTCCGGTTAGCGATTCTTGAAACATTTGAGCAAGGAGCTCATCGCTAAGTCCCATAGGTTTCATTACTCCTGCATACATCTTCAGATGAGTTTTGGGGCATGTGGTTCCATCAAATCTATCCAACTCAGGCATTCTGAATTTAGGAGGAAGCTTGGCATCAAGGAATAAGATCAAGCTATCCACATCAATTAAGTCATTATGGTGCTTCAGGGATTTGATGGTTTTCTCCATAGCTTCAAGTTTATCCATAAGCAATTTGGTATCTTGAGAAAAAACTTCCCCACCTTGAAAAGGATTTAGGAGAGAGGAAGATCTAGAGTGGGTAGTGGTGTTTAGGGTTTGAGTATTAGTAGGTTTCCCAAGGTAGGTTTGGTTCAAATTGTGGTTGAGATTATTAGGTTTGTTTGATTAATCACAGCTCGAACTTCCTCAATAATGGCTTGCCTTTATTCTTTCATGTTTTCTTCAAATTGGATCTATTGAGCAGCTAAGATAGTTTGAAAATGCTCTTCATGCTTCTTAAGAAGGCTAGTCATAAGTGTGGTCAAGACATCCATGTCAAGTAGGTTGACCATTGGTACCTTATGAACCAAATCAAAGAATTGAGGTGAGTGTTTGGTGAAAAGGCAGGAATACGAGCATGCAAACTTTAGGGAGAAAGACTCCCTTTGATATTATGAGCTAACTGCATTTTGGGCTTTTGAGGATTTCCTAAGGTTGCCTAGGTCAAGGTCTCAGACTTAAGGTATCAAGTTGAACCAAAGGTACTAAACTTAGGGTAGTGTGTTAGGCCAAAAATATTAGGCTTAGGATAGTGTGTTGGGCCAAAGGAATTAGGCTTAGGGTAGTGTGTTAGGCCAAAGGTATTGGGCTTAGGGTATTGTGTTGGGCCAAAGGTATTTGGCTTAGAGTATTAGTGTTTAGGTCAAAGGCTAAGGTAATGGGGTAAGGTTTAGGGTGATGGCTTAAGGTTTGTGGGGGCAAAGGTTATTGAGATAGAGGTAAGAGTGTTTAAGGTTTAGAAGTGAAGGTGTTTGTATAGAAGTGAAAAGTGAGTATGTGACCCTTTTTCTGTTCAAGGTATGACTAAGACTAAAGATGAATGCATGTTTTGTTATACAATATGGATGAATGATATGCATGAGAAAAATATTTCATGAGAATGCAAAGATGCAAGGTTTTAATTATGGTATATACAACCTAAGGTCAAGATCTAGGTTCATTATATGAAAAGGGTAAAGGTGCCCTATACAGTCCCTATCAGACTGCCCACCATTTTTTACTCTGTTCTTGTCTATTTCAGCTCCGATTTAAGCCTAGTTTGATTCTACAGATTTGTAATTAAGTGTCAATTGTCTAGAGGTGCAAATTTAAGGATTTACAACTGCTTCCTCATTAGAATTGGCTTGTCAGGAAGGCAATTTTGATGACAGCGAACTCGGGGATGAAAAGAAAAAATGAATCAAAAGGATGTCTAAGTCATGATTAAGACATGTTTGGGAGAAAGGCATGGTTGATTTTTATAGGTGAAGGATAGATGGAAAAAAGAAATTCTAGGAATGTTTAGGTGATCATTACTAAACATTTATGGGTAAAATGAGGTCTTGTCAATGGCTATTGGTCCAACCTTGACGTTGGATGCGAGAATAGTCTTGGTGAATTTCAATTAAGGCTATCTATTCGATCCTAATGTTTGGAGGTAAAAATTATCTAAATAAATCTCAATCAAGGCTATCTATCCTATCTTAATATTGGAGAATTAAAATCGAGGCTATTTGTCTGGCCTCAATTAAGACTATATGTTCGGCCTTAATGTTGGAGAATAGAGACTATCTAGGGAAATCTCAATCAAGGCTATCTATTTGGCCTTAATGTTGGAGAATTTAAATCAAGGCTATTTGTCTGGCCTTAATGTTGGAGGTAAAGTTGATTTGGGAAAAATCTCAATCAAGACTATCTGTTCGGCCTTAATGTTTAGAGAATAAAGAAGATTTAGTGAAATATGGTAAAAGTAATGGTTCTGGTCTATTTTGGAAAGTCCAGCTCAATGTTCGGTCAGTTTTGAGACATTTTTGGTAGGAATAATGATGACCCTATCTGGTAAGAATCGATGAAGAGATGATATTGTCTGGCATGAATGATGATGACCTTGTCTGGTAGAAATCAGTAAAAAGATGATCCATTTTGATTCAAAAGTCTAGCTTACAACTTATTCTATTATAAAATGCATCTGACTATGTAATGATTAGATACCTTTAACCTGTGAAGGGTCAAATTGGTAAGAAAGTGCTGAGCTTTTAGGAGAAAGATGCCCTCACTTTGGAAGATGGCTTGGTTATTTAGTCTTTGGTTATTCAGTTTGGGAAGAAACCACTTTAAGAGGTTAGGCCAGGTATGGTTGGGAGAGGTTGAGCTGGGCTTAGATGAGTTTTACTTGGGAGAAGATTCGGTTTGAGGCTAAATTAGAAAGCTTGATTAGGAGGGTCAAGTTCTTAGAGATGATTAGGTCGAAAGGCTAAGTTAAGTTTTAGGGAAGGTCAATTTGTCAGGCTTATCTCTAAAGAAGTTCATACAGGAGTCTTTGGTCAGGTCTGGCAATTGGCTTGGTCAGTTATGGCCTTTTGGTTTGGCTTTAAGGAAGATTGTTTAGGATGGGTGGATCATCTTAGAATGATAGGTTAGGTTTGGCCTTAGCTAGGGTCATTTGGAAGCTTAGTCTGGTTTGGCCATGTAAGAGATCATATTAGAGGCTCAGTCAAGTTATGGCCTTCTGGTTTGGCTTTAAGGAAGATTGTTTAGGATGGGTGGATCATCTTGGAAGGCTAGGTTAGGTTTGGCCTTAGCTACGGTCATTTGGAAGTTTAGTCTGATTTAGCTATATAAGAGATCATATTAGAGGCTTGATCAAGTTATGGCCTTCTGGTGAGTTCATTCGAAAAGCTTGGTCAAATTTTGCCTTAAGACTTTGTCAAAGAGATTAGGCTGAGATGTTAAACCTAGAAGGCTAATCTTGGCTTAGAGAAAAGGTCAGGCTAGGAAATCCATTTGGAAGGCTCAATTAGATTTTGCCTTAGAGGAGATGAAAGCCTTTTGGGAGTGGGCTTCATGATGAAGGTTTTTTGGGAATGGGCTTCATTGTGAAGGCTTTTTAGGAGTGGGCTTCATGGCGAAGGTTTTTTGGCTCAGGTATAGTGCTACAGGTTTTGGTCACAAGGATACTATAGGCTTATGGATAGGGGTTTGCCATTTGACATGGTTGCATCAGAATGGTTTGCAGGCCTTAAGAGGCTTTAATTCTCAAGGATTATATATTTTGCCAATGAGGCTTAATCTTTCAAGGATAATGAGATGTTTCCCAAAAAGGCATGCAATGGGCTTTAACTGGTTCGAGGCCTTCTTAATCAACTTGAGGATGATAGATTTTGGGAGATATGCCTCAACTAGATTCAAAAATGATGAGTCTTAAGAGATTTTGGTTCTGCCCATGATGAGATTTTGCCAAGGAAAGGGTGGTATAATTTACTAATAAGGCTTGGGATGGAATAATATGATTTCATAAAGTTTGAGAATGGTTTGAAGGTAGGCTAAAACTTCAAAAAGGAATTATGGAGATTGTATGGTTTTGCTTTTTGTAGCATGAATCATGGAAAAGAGCAAGTCAAGCTAGAATGAATCATGGAAAAGAGCAAGTCAAGCTTTTCTTGTTATTTAAGGTTAAAGAGACTTTTGGAGTGACGCTTAATTGGTTTGATTTGATGACACACTGACTGCACTGGCTAAAATAAAGAGCCCTTAGGAATGGCTAAAGGGCTAGTGGAAGAAGACAACTTGGGGATCATGCTCCTAAATGAGAGATAAGAATATAAAGGTGGGAAATGTAAGGGATTGTGCCTTAGCTCTTTGAGCTAAGCGACAGGACAGATTGACAACAGATAACGACCTAGGAAGACATGCCCCCATTGTAGGATAAAGGCATAGAAGATAGTATATCCTTAGAGAATGAACCTCTAGTGAGGAAGGATGACTTTGGAGACATAAGACGAGATGAATTGATTGAAGATGATTTAACAATTTTGGACATGACGGAAGATGACTTGGATGAGCTTTCTCTCTCTCTCTCTCTTTCTCTCTCTTAGCTCTAACTTTTGCCTAAGCTGCCCTTGTGGGTTTTTAACTTAGCGAGCTTATGTTAATGAAATTTTGGAGAAAATATTCCACCATGATTTTCTATTTTTCTTTTTTTCATTTTGAAGGGCTCTGACCTTTGAATTTTGGATTTGACAAATGTCTTCTCTGAAATTATTGCCCCTTGTTGAGGTGTATCATTTGATTACCCGATGTGCAATACGTAATTCCATTTGCTCTTTATGCTTCAGTTGTCTTGATCTTCTTTGATTAGGAGTTAGTGAAGCAATTGCTAATTTGTGAGAATGAAAGCACCTTAAATTTTGATTTATGCTAATTATGGTGGATTTAATCTTTACCCCTCTTTTCTAAATTTTCTTTTTCTTTTTTTCTCTCTTCCTCTCTTTTTTTTAAAGCTCATCCATGTCAGACTAAATCAAGGAAGATAATGAAAATAAAAGATGCATTAGTATAAAGGAAACTTTATTATAAGATAACAAAAAAGGGACTGACATGGTTGGCAAAATACACAAAATAAAATAAAATAGAACAACAGACTCTGACTCAAACTTAGACTCAGACTTTGAGGTTTAGGCTCAAACTCAAACTTAGATTTAGAATTCAACCTCAGACAGGTCAAATTAGCTTGGCTTGAACTCCTCTATGTTATACTACTCATGTTCGAGATAAGGTAGGGCTGAGTTGGATCTAGATTCCTCATCATTGTTCAGGTTGGTGGTGGGGAATTTAGCTTTAAATGATTTACTTTAGATGCAATTTTCAACCTTTGATGCAGTTGCAACCAAAGCTTTAAAGGTGAGTAGGTATTATGTTAACAAGTGGGCTCGATAAGTCGGGAGTAGATTCTTGACAACTATATCCATCTATTCTTACTCGGTTGACTTATTTACCATTTGAATAGCTTTAGCTCTCCACCTTGTAAGGAACATAGAGAATGACTCATTTGGAAGTCACTTTGTGGTTTCCAAATCATGCTTAGTGACATCTACTTCAGTGTTGTAATGATACTGTCTAACAAAGACATGACAAATATCATCCCATGTTCTTTTTTGGCTCTTGTTAAGTAAAAGAAACCATCTCCTGGTAGCTCCGATTAGCAATTCTTGAAACATTTGAGCAAAGAGCTCATTACTAAGTCCAACAAGTTTTATGACTCCTATACATCTTTAAATGAGTTTTGGGGCATGTGGTTCCATCAAATATATCCAACTCAAGCATTCTAAATTTAAGAGAAAGCTTGGCATCAAAAAAAGATTAAGCTATCCATATCAATTAAGGCATTGTGGTGCTTCAGGGAATTGATAGTTTTCTCCATAATGTGAAACCTTAAATTTTCACCCCTAAGGTCTGATCGCAGCTTAACACTTGCTAAGATTTATGCTCTATGCATATGGCAGTCCCATTAGCAGGTTAGCGGGCAAGGGTTAAGGGGGCAGCGCCCCATTGAAAAATAAATTTCTTAAAACTTGCACCTTCAGATGATTAGCACTTGATTATGAACCCATAGAATGAAAATGGGCTCAAATCAGATCAAGGATGGATGAGAACAAGCTAAAAAAATGAGCTGCAGCGGTTATCACAGCCGCCTCTGCGATTATTGCAGAGGTCCCTGCAGTAGCCAATTGGCTATCGCAGCCGGCCCTGCGGTAACCTCAAAGGGCTTTGTGGTTATTGCAGACATCACTCAGTTACCGCAGCGTGTCCCTTTCAAAATCCTACATGGAAATTATGAATTTTTAGCCCCAAACTCCTCTTATAAATACCTTACACCTCCTAACAACTTCCATAAACAATTATGTGCTTCTATACTCTCCTTAAAGCTTTCTAAACCCTATTCCGAAGCTTTCCAATCATCAAAACCCTCTTTCTAACCCTCTAAATCTCTAAAATCTCATTCCAAAATCTCCTCCATCACATAAAGCCTTATTACTAAGCTTCCCAATTATCTCAAAACCCCATTCATAAGCTTCCTAATCACCCCAAACCTTATTTCTAAACTTCTTAATTAAGAAAAGGTGCGACTTAAGTTATTTCTTTCAAAAGGGAATTTGTGGTATTAAAGCAAAGGTAATCCAAAGTCTTTCCTTTAAGAAAAGAGTTCGTGCTATTCAAGAGTCCTTCCAAAAGGAGTGCTCGTGATATCACCATGCCAAGGTGGAACTTAGATCCGGTGCCAAGCTCGCTCCCTACGTTCCTCGCCTACGAAAGCCAAAGGTAAAAGTTCTTCCCTTTTCCTTTTTCAATTTTGAGATCTAAATCTGAAAAGATCTAATTTTTTGCTAATTAAAAGCTGACCTAATTAACAAATCCCTTAAGCCCTAAAATCAATCAAAACATGATAATAAAGGCAATGACTTAAAAATCCCTCCTTCGCTATAAGGAAGAACTGCATGGGGTTTGATTCCCATTCAAAGGAATACGCAGGCTTGCCGTCTTTAAGGCATTCAACTCTGCTAAAATTAACAACTTCTTCTCTCTATCGCCTTCTTCATATAGTTTACAATTGAAATTGCTTTTCTTAAATAAAAGTTAAAACTTTAGTTCTTTTTATTATTTTTTATTCGTTTAGATTATATTTAGGGAATGTGCGCTTTTCCTAGAACCCATATTTAGGGAATGTGCACTTTTCCTAGAACACATAAAGGCTAGAGGAAAGATCCTTTGATTTTGATATTTCCATAAGGGCTAGAGGAAAGATCCCCTGATTTTGATATTTTAACTTGTAATAGTTTTAAGTAGTTTCTTCTTTATTTTTCACATTTTATAATTGTTATTATCTCATATTCGCCATGTATTGCACAAATAACATTTGTTTCATACATCATGATATATTTGTTCATGCATATATAAAAACTTCTTTTTTTTTTTTTTTACAAAAGCTATTTTGAATTTAAGCCAAACTAAATTTTTTGTATTATTTTAACCAAAACCTAGTCTCAAAGCCCTCTTTGGTCATTCGAGGACTAGTGCTTTTCCTTGGGATAAATGATATAATTTTGGAGTCAATCAAATTGGGTTTTTCCTTTAATTTTCCCAACCAAAATAAACAAAATTAAAGTGGTGACTCCTTTTACAAATAACAATTTACAAAATACAATTTTTCTGAACTCATAACGAGTTCCAATCGTGATGTTTCTCTCAAATGGGCATTTTTTATTCCCTTTAGCTGATCAAACTGGGTGCTCGGATGAGGCCTCACAATTGGCGACTCCACTAGGGACCACCTTCTTTTTAACAAAAGAAATAAGAGGACTACCAATTGGTTTAAATCAAAGTTTGGCACTTTCAATACATAAATAACTTTAATGCATAATTTGCATTGGCTCCTTGCCTTTTAACCTAGATTTCTTAGGAAAATGATGGATAGAAAGTAACATTGAGTGGGTAACCCTCCTTGGGTCTATTTGCTGATAGTGAAATCATCCACCCCGTGACAAATCATTTGGTCCTTTCAAAGGTGTAACGAGTATGCATGTACTGCCAGAACCACGTGAGGCTACTTGACTCACATGTGATTAGGTATATCATTGCTCTAGTATGATGGGTACCCATAAAGGTCCTGTGCAGAACTACATAGGTCCTGTCTGATAACACTTTGCTCTGTGCGTTTCGTGCGATCTAAAAGTTGCCATGTGTGAATCCTAAAGTGTCCTATATGGTTTTGTGTCTTGGGAAGCAAATCCCACATCAAAAGTTCACCTTTTTCACTCCCAACTCTCTCCCTATAAAAGCTACACCTCCCTACCTCATTTCCACACTCAAAATTACTTAATCAAACTAATTGATTTCAAAGTAATCAATATTTTAAAAGTTTGGTTCGGAAGGAAGAACTTTTTTTTTTTAGTTTAAAATTTTATTTTATTTGGGTGGTCATTTCGAGGAAACTCTCCTTAAAGCAGTATGAGGAGGTCCCAATAATGCTGTCCGAATAGTCGTTCGAAGGTTGTCATTCCGCTGAGCTGACAAGATGGAATTGCAATTCGGTCGTTCGCTTCATCCACCTTACATCCCCAAGCCTCATTCTCGTGAGGTATTTATTTCTTTTTTTTATTATTTTATTGTTTTCGTATTTTGTTTTGTTTTAGTGTTTCTTTTACTTTATATTGTTTTGTTTGTCTGTTTTTTTATTTTTCCTTAGGATTGCTTAGATTGTTCTTTTTGTTCATTATTTCTTTGCTTGGCATGTTTTATCATTTTCGTTCATTATTTTGAGGCATGTTCATTAGAATCTAATTTAATTAACTAGGTAAACAATTTGAATTGTTGTATCGACTTATTAATTAAAACCTGACCTAATTAACAACTCAGTAATCAACCAATCTGATTTAATCAATCAACCCATCTTTTAATCAATGAACTGAAACATGATAAAATGGCTAAGCTAAACTAACACCTTCGCAAGAAGGGCGAACTATGTGGATTCTGATTCCTATTCAAAGAGATACGTAGGCTTACTTCTTTAAAGCATCAAATCCAATTTAAATAAAATATAACCTTTCTCTTGTATGTTACTTTATGAATTAGTTCTTTTCTTTGTGATATTTGCTTTTTGTTTGTTTTCTTTATTATAATATTGATTTTGTCTTTGTTTTGCAGAATTTTTCTTTAGTAATTGCTTTAGAATAATTTTGGAGAATATGTAACTTTTCTAGAACTCATAAGGGCTAGAGGAAGTATCCCCTATTTTAGTTTTGAATTGTAAACTTAATTCCTTTACTTTATCACTTTAAATGAATGTTTATATATTTGTTTGTTCATGAATTATATAATTATTCATACATTATGTAAACTATTCATGAAATAGATTTTACGTCATTTTATATTAAATTTGCCAAACTAATTTTCTTAAAATAAACCAAAAACTAAGTCCCTGAATCCTCTTTGGTTTCAAGGCTAGTGATATTTTCCTTTGGGATATTAATTGGAGTTAATTTGGGTTTTTTCCTTAATCTTTTCCCAAATAAAATAAAATTAAGGTGGCTACTCTTTTCAAAATTAATCTATTTGAACCCGAGGGTTCCATCATGAGTTCAAACCCAAATGAGTATTTTGATCCCACTTAGCAAATCGGACTGGTGCTCGGGCTAGGCTTCACACTACACCCTAAATGCATCAAATTCCTAATAAAAACTATATATTAGCATTGTTTTTATATGCACGCATCAAATTCCCCTACACTTATATTTTTGCTTGGCCCCAAGCAAAAACTCAACATCTTCATTCTCAAGTTTTCACAATCTCATCAACTTCCATCTCATGAAAATATTCATTACTTGTTTCACCACTTAAAATCTTAAATGTCTAAACATGCAATCCCAAGTATTCCCAAAATCAAGAATATTTATTAACAAAGACATATAAGCCAATAATTCTCACATAAAGATTATACTTATAAATAAAAGATTAAATACATTCAATAACCCAAGATTTATCAATCATAATCAAATAAATAGCCAAAAAGACCAAATTCAATTCAATATATAGGAATCAATAGGAATTTAAAACATTTAAACACAATAGGAGTTAATTAACTCACTTAATATTTTTCTTTTTGAGTACGTTTTATGCTTCATCTCACATTTTTTACTTAATTAGTGAGTGCATTTTACACTCCATCTCGCTCTTCTTTTTTTTTTTTTTTTTTGGCCATATTAAACTAGTTAACTAACTCCCTTTTAATAGGCTTCCTATATCATTTTTTAAACAAGATAAGTCAATTCTTTTTAGCAATTTATACTAGTTATGAAAGGTAAATAACTGGTTAACTAGTGTATTTAAAATCTCTAAACAAATATATTCTAAACGTGAGAGTTCTTAAAATAATCATCCATTTTAATAAATCTTCTAATTTTAAGAACTACTAAAAGAAAGCATGCTTATAGTTTAAAATCCCAAGCTGCCAATTGAGTAACAATAAATCCATTTCAATTAAAAGGATGTCCAATTTTTAAGTTACGATTAAGAATGATAATGCTTACCACACATAAGACAAACCACAAGAAGAATGAAATGACACAAAACAAAATTAATAATAACCCACACAAGAACACACATATAATTTAAAAGGAATTCACAATCACACAAAATTACACTCCCTTGCCCAGTACACACACTTGAATATCACATTGTCCCCAATGTGATTATGCAAAACAAAATGCATAAAAAAACATAAGAAATGAAGAAGGTGTAGAGAAATTCCCTTAATTAGAACTAAGTGATAATGAAAGAGGCGATGAAATGTCAATGCTGGGATTGAATATCAATATTGGCTTCATAATCTCCCTTTTTATTATTTCTTTCATATTGGGATTTAGTCTTCTTTGTTTTTCATCTCTAGCTTGAAACTCATCCTCCATATGGATTTTACGATTGATAATGGAAGGACTAATTCCCTTAACATCAGAGATTTGCCACCTAATAGCTTTTATTTTTCAGTGAATCAATTCAACTACCTTTCCTTATTGATGTTTTGAGAGTTTATTTGAAGTAATGATTGGTAGTGCCTCCCCCTCTCTCAAGAAAGTGTATCTTAAGTGTTTGGGAAATGATTTGAGCTCTTTTTGGGGTGGTTTTTCAATAAATGGTGGATGGGGTTATTATATCTGAATTTTGAAAAACCTAGGTGTCATAGTCGTAAAAAGTGTCACAGTTGTAACATGTCCCTTCATTTTCAGTTTTGGATTTGATTTCTTTAGGTGTCACCACATGATGGTTGTAGTAGCTTTGTTTGAATTCATTGTGGCTGTGACATTAGGCTATTCCAAAATCTAACTTCTTTCTCATTCTTCTTGCTTGATTTCTGTGATGCATTATTCAATAATACTAATCCTCATACAAGTCTCCTCTTCCAAAGGATATTTAATGGCCTTGAATATATTATAGTCCACCTTTTCATCCTTAGTTCTCAAGATGAGCTTTCCCCCATAAACATCCACTAAGGCTCGATCTATATTGAGCAAAAGTCGCCTAAGGATTAATAAGCTATCATTGTCTTCCTTAAAGTTAAGCACCACAAAATCTACTATAATGATGAATTTATCCATTTTCACCAGCACATCTTCAACAATTCCATAGGGTCTTTTGATTGAGTGGTCGGTTAGTTATAAGAGCATAGAGGTAGGTTTTACTTCTCCTAATCCAAGTTTTCTGAAAAGAGATAAAGGCATCAAATTAATACTAGCTCTAAGATCACATAACAATTAGGGAATTCTAGATCCCCCATAACACATGGGATTGTAAAGTTTCTAAGATCTTTCAATTTAATAGGTGTTTTACTTATGATAATTGAGCTGCAATTTTCTATTAAAGGCATAGTTTGCCCCTGATCCCATTTTCTTTAATTGGATATGATATCCTTCATGAATTTTGTATATTGAGGCATTTGGGTCAAAGCCTCAGCAAAGGAGATGTTGATTTGCAACTTTTTGAATATCTCAAGAAATTTGGAGAACTGCTGATCCACTTGTTGCTTCCTCAACTTTGTAGGAATGGCACCTTCGGTTTGTATGGGGGAGAAGGAGGATTTATGGATTGCTAGTCTGATTCCTCTTGTTGATTATCCTCTATGCTATCATTCATCAATGGTGGGGCCAACTCCTTACCACTTCGTAAGGTGATGGGCTTCAGCTGCTCTTTATATTAGAATCGGTGTTGCTCGGAAGATTACCTTGATTTTTTATTGAAAATGCATTGCCAAGCTACATTACTTGTTCCTCCGAGTTGTGAATGGAAGATGCATGATTCTTTGCAATTTGATCAAACTTTGCTTCCATTATTCACTGATTTCATCTTGGCTAACCATTTTGTTGTTGAGAGCTTCTATGAACTTGTCCATCTTTGACTCGAAGCTTGCTATTAAAGTTTGTTGCTTATTGAAGTTTGAGTATCCAGCAATGTTATCACCCCAAGAAAAGTTAGGATGATTCCTCCACCTTAGATTATATGTTTTGAGTAGGAATTATTGCTTGACCTTTTTTGATATTGATTTCCCACATAATTTACTTGTTTAACTTGATTCTTAGCTGTAAGGTTGGTCATATAATAGTCATTACTTGTATGCCCTATCTTACCACAAAAGTCACAACAACTTTGAATTGCTGCAACAATATTTGGTGTTACATTCAAAGCATCAAGTTGCTTTGATAGAATGGCACCTTATGCTTCCAAAGATGTCAACTAATCTATAACTAAAACTCATCTTTGATCTTTCACTTGTGGTTTTTGTGTCTCAGTAGGCCACAATGGATTGTCGGTTGCCATCTCTTCTAAAAGCTCAAATGCACCCTCAATGGTCTTAGGCAATTCTGTAAAAATTTCAAAAAAAAAAATTGTCTTTTAGTTCTGGAAATAGACTTACGATTAATCTATTACATACCTCATATATATATTTAGGGATAAGCTACAAATATACCCTCAGTGTTTGGCTAAAAGTGCATATCGACGCTTTATATTTTTCAAGGTGCGGATATATCCTTGACTTTTTCAAAACCAATCATCCTACCTCATCATTTAATGTTACCATTAATATCTTCTTTTCTCTGTCTGGTGAGACCCACTACGAGTCCTTGCACGTGGATTGGGATTTTTTTTTTTTTGCAAATTATAATGGATTTCTTTGACATTGCATTTGACTTTTTATTCATTCCATTGTTTTATCTTTAAAAAAAAAAAAAAAAAAGGTATTCCCACTTCGTTTTTAAGCAAGAGATATCTTCAAATTTTTACTTTTATTCAGTTGAAAATTTTATAGATTTTAAAATAAATACCAATATATATATATATATATATATATATATATATATATATATATATATATATATATATATATATATATATATATATTATAGTCTCAAAAAAATACTCATAAATACCAAGCACTATTCTAATGATTAAATTAGCGTATTGTGTTGAACAATAATGTAGTATTGGGCGGTACTTAGCCCATTAATCTATTGGAAAAAAAAAAAAACTTAGCCTATTAATCAATTTCTTATTCTATAAAATTTCAACTTTAATAATATATTATTTCACCTTAAATTTTATTTTTTAATTAATTATATTCCAATGAAATTTCTTCTATATTTGAAGATAACTCTAATATTACTAGCATGCCGAGGTACAACTTAATAGTAAGCGCATATTCTCTTACATAATAGATTCATAATCAATTCTCTCTCTAATACTCAAAAAAGAAAACTTTGATATTACTAAATCAAAATTTAATATTAATACTTTAAAATTTTTTAATATGGGATAAAAACATTAATATTACTCTATGAAATATCAACATTTTTAATTTTGAAAATATATTAGTGTCATATTTTTTTTTTTTTATATAACAAAAAATATATATTATGATGTGTTTTAAAAAAATTAAATTTATACCTGATTAATTTTTTTAACATTATGGTATTTCTATAGAATTCAATTAAAATCCATATAGGCTCATATAATATTTATTATTATTTAATTAATTCATATATAGTAAATTTGATACATTTTTTAAATTAATATTTAAAATCATTAATAAATAATATTATTTAATAAATAAAAATAAATTCATAAATCCATTACAAAATCACAAATAAATTTTTAAAAAGAAAATAAATGATTGATATATAATTTTAAGTAGTGATTATAAAAAAATATAATTTTTAAAGTTTACTCATTACAATCACTCATATTAATTTCGTTAATATAACACTTTTAAAAAGGAAAAGAAAACCAACTTGAATCATATAAAAACATTTACCAATAATAATTTGAAAAAGCAAAAAATGCAGCGGCTAATTAATACAAATTAAACCATTCGTTCATTAATTTGGACGTTACTAAATTAATTCTTTTGTTTTAAATGAAAAATCAACAGAAATTATTCTCTATTTAGTTATTATTGATATGTTTTCATTAGAAATTTTATTAATTTATTTAAAAAAACTTATTAAAAATTTATGGAAACACATAGGATAGAAACTACCTTATTTAGTGGGCTCCACATGCTATTTATTCAGTCCACGCGCAAATACTCACAGTGTTCCCACCAGACGGAGGAAAGAAAAAATTAACAAGGAAATTAAGTAATGAGGCAAAATGATGGGTTTTGAAAATATCAGGAACATATTTGCGCTTTGAAAATCATAAAATATTAATATGCTCTTTTAACAAAACACTGAAAATATATTTACATTTTATCCCATATATTTATTATTAGAGCATAGGTTAAGCTTTCTTTTTTCTTTTATTAATGCTTTCTCTTTTTAGTTTTAATTTATTTTGCTAACTTCTTCCGATCACATTATGGTATTAAATTATTCTTTCTTGCTACTTCTACTTAATATTAAAAAAAAAAAGCATAGATACCTTTTAAACTTAATCAGTTTCAAATTAATAATTTAAAATATTATTATAGTGATATCTTTTCTTTTTTTTACCTTTTTTTGTTCACATTTTTTAGAAAGACTCATATTAGAAAAAATATATCTTTATTTAAAAATAAAAATATAAAAGTGCATATTAAAAATTAGTAAACTAAGAAATTAGCTTGAATTTCTTTTAATAATCCTTAATTGTTTTGGTAAAGTATTAGAGCTTATCATTATTCGACAAGAAATATACTCTACTTAGTGATTATTTTAAACTACAAATAAATTTTTATATTTTTTAATAGGCTTGATTGCTTAAATATAAGTAACAAATTTAAAATCAA
Source organism: Reutealis trisperma (assembly GCA_947687605.1). Lineage (NCBI taxonomy): Eukaryota > Viridiplantae > Streptophyta > Magnoliopsida > Malpighiales > Euphorbiaceae > Reutealis > Reutealis trisperma. The sequence goes on from CANTUT010000062.1 coordinate 285,872, forward strand.
TAATTTAAACTTTGATAATTTTAAAAGTTATATAAGAAAATATAATACTTCTATGAAAGAAAAACTATGAAATTCCATAATAATAATAATAATAATAATAATAATAATAATAATAATAATACATGGATTAATAAATCTAGAAATATTTATATTTATTGAATAAAAAATTTTGGGATAATATGTTTTCACATTAGAAAAGTGTATATTTTTAACAAAGTCAAGTTTATTCCTTGTTTATTAAAAAATAAATAAAAGAAGTTTAGGAGGAGGCGACTATAGGTTAAAAATTTAATAACAAAAATTTTTCCTCTACATATTATTCTCTGTTTTCAAATTAGAAAAGTATGTACAAAAGTGTGTACTTTTAACATAGTCAAGTTTAATCCTTATTTATTCTAATAAAAACAAGAAGTTTGGTTCTAAAATTAGGTATTCTTTTAATTCTTTATGTTTTCTTTTTGTATTTTTAAGGTATTGGAGTGCTTTTGTTACTTGGAAATATTCATACAAGAAAAAGAAAATTAAGTATTTATTTGGATAAGCAAGAGAATACTCAATTGTCATAAGAGAGCATTTGATAGACAAAAATAAAACTAGCCAGCGGTTGTAATTTCAATGATTATCTTTACATATTTTTAATGGGTTAATTTCACCCGTCGTTTTCGAATAATTGACTAATGCACACTTTCATTTTCTAATTTCAAAATGTGATAGAAAAATCATTTAACTTTATCAAGTTGTAATGAGATATCCTTCCATCTAAGATCTGTCAATTGAGCTAACAGTTTTGTTGACGTAGCACACACATCATTTTTTTTATTAATTTTTAATTCCACATTGTCTTATTAGTCAAACATGTTCTTTCTCTACGTGTGGATGGTAGTTAATTTTTTTTTAGCTCCTGATAAAATTAAATTGATAGAGTAAAAATGACTTGAATGGATGTAAATTAAGCTCATAAATGAATTGAGTTTAATGAATTTGGGTTAACCATTGCTAAAAGGTTAGACCTAACCTATTAGTGTGAACTCTCAATTTTGCACCCTCAGTATCCAACTGCAACCTTAGTACCTATTGAGTTTAACGTGCTACGCTGAGTCATTACAGCAGTCCCACTACTTTTTTAGCCTTCAATTATATTGCTATCAGAGATCCAAATTTTCTAAATTTCATACCAACCAATCTCTTAAAAAAAAAAAAAAAAGTCATGTGAACCCTCAATTTTGAACCCTCATCATCTAAATGTAGCCTTAGCACTTGATGAGTTTAACGCGTTACACAAAGTCATTACAGTGGTTTCGCTAATTGATTAGCAGGAGGGGGGTCGAGGGCAGCATCTGTGAAAGAAAATTTTTTTTAGGCTTCATTTACATTGCTATCAGACATCCAAATTTTTTAAACTCCTCCATATCAACCAATCTCTAAAAAAAAAAAAAATCTCAACAAATGTGCTAGCGCCACATGGCATATTGCATGGTAGGCGTGTAGCGCCGCATCAAAACTGTGCGGCACCTCAAACCCCATATGCGACATGCTGCAAAAGTCTGGTATGGCACCGCACCAAGTTCTGCAACTTTCTGATCGCTCGGTGGGTCCCACCTAAGCAGAAAATGACTCTTTTACCCCCTTTCAGTCTAATTTTTAGCCATTTCTAGCCCTATCTCTCATGATTTTTTCACATTTTTACTACCTAAACTACCATCACCTCCCTTTTCCTATAAATACCCCCCTTATCATTCATTCCAACACATCTCCAAAATGGATGTAGCTGATTATCTATCAACTTTTCTTCTATTTCTCCCTCCAATCACTCTCTAATTAATTAATTAATCTTTTTAATTAATTAATTACCTCACCCTAACTAAGTTAATTAATCTTTTTAATTAACTAAAACTCTTTTTTTAATTAAAATTAATCACTCAATTAATTAATTAATCTTTTTAATTAATTAATTAATCACTTTTTTCCAAAACCAAATTAATCCTTTTTCTCAATCCACCTTTTATCCAAATTAATTAATTAATCTTTTTAATTAATTAATCCATCCACCCTTTTCATCATATTAATTAATTAATTAATTAATCCTCCAAAATTAACCATTTTCTTAACTCACATTTTATCGAAATTAATTAATTAATCTTTTTAATTAATTAATCCATCCACTATTTTCATCATATTAATTAGTTAATTAATCATTTTAATTAATTAATTAATTAATCTTCCAATCAATCCAATCACCCGATCTCAATAAAATAGAACTTCGGTTTGGTAAAAACCTCCGCCCGCTAAAAGTTAAGGTATCAACCTTTTTCTCTCAAACCCAAATCAAATCAATCAATCCAATTAACTTTAAACCTGTCCACTTAATCGTGAAATAAGCTACATGGGTTTTGATCCACATTGAATGTGGTACGTAAGCACGTTTGGAATCTAAATCCAAATCTCAAATTCAAATCTCTATCAATCTCTTTTTCCTTTTTAATTTGTAGATATTTTATTTTTCTCCTTGGACTCATGTCATATTCATGCATCTTATTTACAATTATCATCTTATAATATTTGTCATTCACGAAATCAATTTTTCAAAGTTAAATTAAACTTAAGAGCCAAATTTAGATTATTTAAAACTAAAAATCTAGTTCCCGAGCTCAACTTAGTTGAGGCTAGTGATTTTATCCGTGGGCAAATTAAAGTAAAAAATTAATAAATTGGAGTCAAATTGAATTTTTCCTTAGTTTTCCCATTTAAAAATAAATTAGGGTGGTGACTCCCAAAATTATTTTCAAAATCAACCAAATCTGAATCCGAGGGTTTTATCGCGAGTCTAAACTCAAATGAGCATCCCAATTCTCTTTAGTAGGCCAGGCCAGTGCTTAGGCAAGGCCTCACAAGCTGCCACGTCAGCTGTCGCGCGATAGCCTGTGGCACCACACTAGGTCTATGCGGCGCTACAAGTCTAATCTGCAACTTGCTGTACTAGTTTGGTGCAGTGCCGCATAGTACTGGTGTGGCACTACATTTGTCTGACCCGGGTGGACCCAATTTCTTGTGCAGAAAATTACCCTTTTACCCCCTCCAGCTAAATTTTCAGCCCTTTCTAACCCTACTCCTCATTGTCTTTTCACATTTTCACTACTTAAACTACCCTTACTCGCTTTTCCTATAACCTATAAATACTCCCCTTCGCTTCTCATTTCTACACCTCTTGAATTAGTATTAATGGTTATCTACTAATTCCTCTCTTCTTCTCCCTCCAACCACTCTCTAATTAATTAAATTAATTAATCTTTTTAATTAATTAATTATCTCACTCTAACTAAGTTGATTAATCTTTTTAATTAACTAAAACTCTTTTTTTTAAACTTAAAATTAATCACTCAATTAATTAATTAATTAATAATCTTTTTAATTAATGAATTAATCACTTTTTTCCAAAATCAAATTAATCCTTTTTCTGAATTCACCTTTCATCCAAACTAATTAATTAATCTTCTTAATTAATTAGTCCATCTATCCTTTTCATCATATTAATTAGTTAATTAATCTTTTTAATTAATTAATTATTCTCCCAATTAATCCAATCACCCCGGCCCCAATAAAATGGAATTTTGGTCCGATAAAACCCTCTGCCCATCGAAAACAAAGGTATCGGCCTTTTTCCTTACTCTCAACACATCCAAATCAAAATCAATCTGATTAACTCTTAAACCCCTCCACTTAATCGTGAAACAAACTACATGGGTTTTAATCTCTATTCAATGGGGTACGTAGACATGTTTGAAATCTAAATCCAAATCTCAATCAATCTCCTTTCCCCTTTTTAATTAATATAATTTGTGAATATTTCATTTTAATTTTCTCATTGCACTCATACCATGCCCATGCATTAATCATGATATTATAATTGTCATATAATATTTGTCATCCATGAAATTAATTTTTAAGTCAAATTAAACTTAAGAGCTAAATTTAGATTATTTAAAACTAAAAACCTACTCCTCGAACTCAACTTGGCTCGAAAACTAGTGATTTTTATCCTTGGGCAAATTAATTAAAAATTAATGAACTAGAGTCAATTTAGATTTTTTCCTTAATATTTTTCCAACTAAATAAAATTAAGGTGACGATTCCTAAAATCATTTTCAAAATTAACTAATCCAAACCTGAGGGTTTTATCATGAGTCTAAACCTGAATGAGCATCCTAGTTCCCTCTAGCGGACCGGGTTGGTGCTCGGGCAAGGTCTCAAAATTAGGTAGTTAAGACCAAATCATTATATACCTATGTGTTTTTTGTATATTTTTTCAATGTGGGTTTGATTCTTAACACTCTCCCTCAAGTGACAACCGGGATTTGACTTTAACACGCAGTTGACTACTTGAAATTGAATTCCTTTTCCTGAAATTAAAATTTAAATGTAGCGGCAACACCGAGTTTCGGACCGTTAGGACTGGACATCCAGATGAGCACTAGGTGAATCAAATTGAATGAGGCAGACTTGTTTTGATACCATGATAGAAATTAAATTAAAAGGGTAGAGGTGATTTGAATAGGTGTAGGTTAAGCCCACAAATGAATTGAATTTAATGAGTTTGGGTTAACCATTGCTAAAAGATTAGACATAACATATTAGGTAGTTAAGGCCAAATCATCATGTACCCATGTATTTTTGGTATATTTTCAATGTGAGATTAATTTTTAACAACTCTAGTTAATTTTTCTTAACTGCTATTAAATTTTCTTAACTCCAATTAATTTTTCTTGACTCCAGTTAATTTTTCTTAAATTCTCTTTCTCAGAGTTTAATGAGGTTGTTACTGTCAATTCTATTTCTAAGTAAAGCAAAAGGAGCTGGGAGCTTGTGAGAATATGAGAAAGTTGAGTGTACATCACAACAATTGAAAATACAATACAAGAAAGCCAATCCCACATGTTTTTTTTTTTAAATCTTTTCTAGCGGCTATAAAAAAAAATTGAATTAGTACACATTTTAAAATGAAAAAGAACTAACAATGAGCTTCATATAATTCCTTTGTAAGCTTCGTATGTTCATCGAGTAATAATAATTATTAAATTTAGCTTTTTGTTTGCTTCTTGAATCCATCAACTTCTAATTTGAATCTAAAGGTGGGTATTAGACAGTCTCAAAGGGAGAAAAAAAATCATATATGAAAAAGTCAAGATTTGAGTCAATTTATTCTATTACAGTGTATTTATACTTTTCTTAGCGCCCTAGAATTGTGTAAAATTTTCCCATATACAATATTTACGTGGTCTCTAAATACTCGGATTCTATTCTATTGCATTGATTGGAGTTTTTTGATGAAGTTGATGGCTCAATTTCAATCCCTTGCGATTTCAAATTCATAAGTTGTTGGTTGTAATTTCAAATCCAAGTGAAACATTTTTTTGAGACTTGCATGCATGAGCTTTGGGGTTGTATGAGTATGACTTTAACTCAATGGGATCAGAAATTTTATTAAATTTTTAGTTTGGTTGATGTTAAAAATTTGAATAAATTTATTTATCAATATAGGGAATTATTTAGATATTATTTATATAATACTATAAAATTACCTTCTGTTCATGGCAGTGGCAGTGGCCCATTGTTGCTTTTGCTCAAATTTAAAACACCAGGAAAGTAAAAGTCCCACTTGAATTTGAAAACTAAGCAAAGAAAAGCTTTTGTAGATTGAGAATGCAAGTCTATCAATTTAGACCAAATTATCACATCGAAAGACTGATCTCATTTTTGATGTAGAAGCAGAGTATTACCCTTTATTGAAATTGAAATCAACCTAATCTAAACAACTCCACTTGATGGAGTTTTTCTTTTTTAGAACAATGTCAGTTGACAAGTTTGTATTGACGGTTGAGGAAGGTTCCTTTGATTATGGCAAAAAGGAGGGGCAAAAAAAAGTGGTAATCATAATAAGGGGAGTAATTCTAGGGATGGCAAAATCAATAGGATCCTCTTCAAATAAAGTAAGTGATGTGATTGACAACTCTCCAGCAAATGAGGAACTAGCTAATAAAGAAGGGGTGGTTATCACTGTAACACTCTGCCTAAAGATAGCAATTATAAGATCTGATGTACATTAAGTATGATATAATGTGACTTATTTTATGTTCAAAATATGTTTTAGGATATTTAATAATTTAAGGACTAAGTTAGGATAGTAATAGGGGATGTGTTAATTGTAGGGGTATTTTGGTCATTTTAACTTTAAGACAGTGGACTAGGAGTATCTGAGTTAAAAATCAAGAAAATATCAAAAATAGGTCCCAAATATTACATAAAATATAATGCTTTTCGTTTGAACAAAAAAGAATGAAAAACGGAAAAGTTATCACGAAAATACCAAAAATAACCTTGATAGCTATCACTGATTAGGGGCATTTTGGTCATTTGACCAAACCTGTAAAATAAATATACCAAATGAAAGTTAAGAATATTTGAAAAGTCCAATTGAAAATTTTTCCAAATTCTAAACAGAAACAAGTGAAAATTGCACCGAAACCTAAAAATCGGTACTTTTTTATGCAATACAAAAAAAATAAAAAAAGAAAACCCTAGAATTTAAAAGTAGTACAGTAGCCACACCCCCACAACGCCGAGCTCCACACCCGGCCGCGCCCGCGCGGCACCCCCCCCCCCCCCCCCCCCCCCCCCCCCCCCTCTTTTTCACTTTGGCTACTGTACACGCCACTTTTCTCCAAAGAAAAAAAAAAAAAAAAAAAACAAATCTTCTTCTCCCTTTTCTCTCAAACAATTCAAGAATCAACAATAAAGAATCAAACTTTTTGCAAGATAAAGTTTCTCCACATTAAATTTTGTTAAATTTTATGGGCTGAATATGGCAGTAATTGTTTGGAAAAAATATATTAGGGAGCCTTGGAAGAAGATAGAAGTTTTACTTGTGAATTAAGGTAAGAAACAATTTATTCTCAATTTATGTTACAACAATTGAAATTGTATACCTATGGTTGATTTGCTCCCACAAATTGATGTGAAATATATATATATATATATATATATATATATATATATATATATATATATATATATATATATATATATATATATATATATATATATATATATATATATATAAAAAAATAATATATATGTTTTAATCGAGTTGTTATCATTATCAAGATTAGGTGTCAGTATAGAAAAGAAAACTATTAAGTAAACTAATTAACTAAGTAAAAAAATTAATTAAGCTATTGGTGTTCATATGAATGTTGGTTACAAAAAAATATATATATATAAGAAAAGACATTACTGCACATGGTGGATTTGGTTCAATAATGTTAGAGGTGAGTTTCCATTTGGTAGGATTACAATTAAAAACATGAACAGACACCACTTTTGACAAACTAATTAGGCCAAATATATGTGAATAAATGAAATATTCATGAACAATTTAAAATTAGGGACTTTCCAATTAAAGTTAATTAAGCCTAGTTTTAATTAAAATTATGCAATTAAATAAATTAATTAAACAATTAAGTAATAAAATTTGAAATTGATAACAAGAACACAAGCAATCGAAGGATGGCGAGTTAAAATCTTTTGAGGGGCGAACTCTAGACCTAAGAATTGAGTTTCTAAATAAATTGAATATAAACATCGAATTAAGGATATAACTATATAATTAAATAAATAAATTAAGAATTTATGAAGTCAATTAGTATGAACAAGTCAAATATTAAGACTTTCATTAGGGTGTACCTTTAGTATAGGATTGACCTTAAGAAGTCAAAGTCAAAAGTTTGACCATGACCTAAGATAAATTAAAGCATATTATTAAACATATTAAAATAATATTAAAACATTAAATCATCAAGATTAAAAGTCAAAATAAGGAAAAATATTAAAAGTTGATCTTGTTTGATAAAAAATTCATAGTGGGACTAGGAGTCCTAGTTCAAGTCAACCAGTTAAGTTAAGTAAGAATATGCATAAACATGATAAGTTATTGACTATATGAATTAAATAAGAACTATTTAATTTATATTGTAGAGGTTAAAGAGGTTTAAGCCTTGTGGTCCACTTAGCTTGATTAACTAGGAGCACAGGAGTTTAAGGTGAGTTGTAATGAACACTCTTATTCCTTTGCAAATATGAAATGATTTCTTTGAGATTGAATGATTTTCTTCATGATTCCATGTCCATTGATTGACTATGATTTCATAAGCTATATTTGCTTAAGAGTCCCTCATTAAGTAGGACTCTTTCTTAAGTTGTTTATTTGAACCTAAAACTCACATTAAGCTATATTGTGACATGTAATGACGTTGTGAACCTTAAACCAAGTCTTTCAAGCTAAGTAGGACTCTTTCATAAGAGTCCTAATATAATTTAAACTCTTGCTATGTATATGTTATTGTTTACTTTTCCAAGCCTGCAGAAACACCCTTTCTCAATATGGGGTGAACATTGGACTTGTGCACAAGATGTGCCCATAGATAGGGCAAAGTATCCAGACCTCAGCTAGTAGAGGTCCAATATTGCTAGCTATAGGACCTGATCAATCTTATGCTATAAGTTGAGTAGAGAAGGCAATAGCCCCTACTCCTAAGTTAATATAAGTTATAAGTTGTTTCTGCTACCCTATTATTTATTCCTCATTTTTACAGCCAAGCTATGTCATTGAGCCTATGTTTATTTTCTTACATACCCTATGTGTGCATCTTCTCTCACTGAGTCTTCTACTCACCCTTTTCTATGTTTATATGTTTCAGGATGGCAAGATTGATCAAGGTAACTAACTCAAGCCTATTCCTCTACTTGAGTGGTTGCTTTGCCTAGAAGATAGTAGAGTTCTCTTTATTCATTTGTATAGTGAACTTTGGTTTAGTACTCCGGGGTTAATAAGTGAAGTACTTAAGAATCAATCGAAAATTGACGTTTTATGGTTTTAAGTTTGGGATTATTTGGACTTTTATTTTGTTGAGTTATCTTCAAATGTTTTCCTTTAACTTTGGTTTATAAGAACTCTTTTTAGGATATAAGAAGTTTATGGTCTATTCTGCAAATTTTATAAGTTTTTATTTAATTGAATAAGATATGGGTATTTGATCATAAATTTAACATAAGCTAAGGATTCTACAGGTGTGGGTGACCTTATGTTTTCCCATGTCCTAGGATCATCATAGCTCCCAAATTCGGGTTGTGACAAAGGTGGTATCAGAGCCTTAGGTTTAAGATTTCATGGGTATTTAAGATTATCTCAGAGCAATAGGATTCCTTACTATCATCCAAGTCCTTCATTAGGAAAAATTCAGCGTTAATCTCAAGTCTAGGTTGTCATATATGTATTATTGTGTTTTATTTTTGTGATATGTGTTTATTTCATAGACCTCTACATGAGGACCTAGACCCAAGAGGATGAGATGTGATCATGATTAACCTCCGCCTGTGATTGTGATTAATGATGATTTGGTGGATGAGGATGCTGAGGAGGATCTTAAGGAGGACCCCGAGGAGGACCTAAAGAAGGAGATACCTATTGATGTGCAGCCTAACCCTGAGGATCCACGGGAGGCATTGACTAGAGAGTTCGAGCTGTGGAAAGGAGAAGTGACTACCCTGCGAGAAGAGGTGGAGATGCTTAAGAGATATAATCTTGAGTTAGTGCATCAAAACATAGGATTTCAATTGGAGATTGAGCAGCTGAGAGAAAATCTAGAGAATGTTGAAATCAGGATTACTCGCATCCCAAGACAACCTGCTCTTGATATGAGAGTCTCACATGCCTCTAGGCAGCTTTCATATGGCAATTCAAGATATGAAGAATGCGAACGAGGATGAGTATTTTGCCCCACTTTTGCATGCGCTCCTATACGCTATTCACCCGAGCGAACTACAGACTCCACTGCTAAAGCTAGACCGCATGTACTTAGAGCACCTTAGGAGCGATTCCATTATTGGTTAATACATTATTTAGTTTTATTTACTTGATGGAATAGTTTACTATGATATGGCATGCCTAGAGTAGGATGTTGATTTATTTATTATTATTGATTCTTTCATTAGGAAATTTTCATTATTGGATTGATTCCTTGGTTTATTAAAATTATCGAATAAAAGCATGCTATTGACAATAATGATAACCACAAGTATGTGAATGATAAGCCTATGTATACGATTATAGTATGATTTGACATATGTATATGCTAGCATCATTATGACATATTGACCTTGAACTAGTTTATGATAACTATAGATGACATTTAAGAGAAAGGGTGATAACGTATGTGCTGCTGCTAAAATTGCATGGAATAGAATTAGAGTTGCTATGAAAGCTATTGCTAAGGCACAGCTAGATGGTGAAAGTGTGGCTCAGACAGGATCACAAGGACCCCCACAAGTAAGACAGAGGGTTCAAGTTAGTGAGCAAGCCTCTAGCGAGGAAGTATAAGCTATGAGGTAAGAGATTCAAGAATTGCGTTGCCAACTAGAGAAAGTAAGAGCTCAACAACCTCAACCACAGCAGCCACAACAACAACCGGAGGTCATGCAAGTACCACCACCACCTCCAATTGGGCAAAGAGGGCAATAGAGAGTTAGGGATGATAAAGGGGTCAACATCCAGGATTTCAAGAGATTGAAACCACCAACTATCAATGGGGAGGAAGGTGAAGATCCCCAAGACTTTTTAGATGAGGTGGATAAGTGATTGAGAGGTTGCCTTGTTCTGAAGCTAGGGCCATAAAGCTGGGTAGATTGCAGCTCAAGAAGGATGCTTGGCTGTGGTATAAGCTAAAGGTTGAACCTTGAATGGAAGGTGAAAACCCCATGACACGGGTAGAATTTAAGCAGGAACTTATGGATGAGTATTTATCTGAGGGGGAGTGATAAAATATCATGTTGCTAGGAAATTGAGAATTGACTGTGAAATCATGCATGAACCTTTAGAAGTATCTACCCCTTTTAGGTGAATCTATAATTGTGAATAAAATCTGTAGGAGTTGTTTGGTTGAGATTGATGGTAGGCTATTGTCTGTAGACTTGCGAGTCTTAAAGGTTTTAGAGATAGATGTTATATTAGGTATGGATTGGCTATCAAGGCACAATGCCAAGATAAACTGTAAGAGAAAGGAGGTAGAGTTTATAGATGGTAAGGGAGATAAGTTTATGTATTGTGGTAGCAAAGAGGTGATTCCTATGAACTTGATATCGGCCATTAGTGCAAGAAGGTTGATAAGGAAGGGATGTAAGGCCTATTTGGCCTATGTAGTAGATACAAGTAAGGAAGGTGGTAATGGAATTAATGAGATTCCTATAGTAAGGGACTAACCAGACATGTTTCCTAAAGATTTACCTAGATTGCCTCTAGAGAGAAAGATTAAGTTCACTATTGAACAGTTGCCTAGTATGGAACCAATCTTTATTCCACCTTACTGAATGGCACCAATAGAGCTAAAGGAGCTGAAGGTGCAGTTGCAAGACCTATTAGATAAAGGTTTCATAAAACCAAGTAGTTCACCTTAGGGCACACTGGTGTTGTTCGTTAAGAAGAAAGATGGGTTAATGAGATTATGTATTGATTATCGCTAGTTGAACAAGGTGACTATTAAGAATAAGTATCCACTGCCTCAAATTGATGACCGATCAATTGCAAGGAGCTAACCATTTCTCAAAGATAGATTTAAGGTCAGGGTATCATTAGTTGAGGATCAAGAAAGAAGATATATGCAAGATGGCATTTAGGACACGGTATGGCCATTATGAGTTTATGGTGTTACCATTTGGCCTTACAAATACACTAGCTGCTTTTACGGATATCATGAATAAAGTTTTCAAGCTGTTCCTTGACAAGTTTGTAATAGTGTTCATTGATGATATCTTGATATACTCTAAGTCGAAGGAGAAGCATAAAGAGCATTTAAGGCAAGTGTTACAAATATTGAGAGAACACCGATTTTATGCTAAATTATCAAAGTGTGAATTCTGGCTAGAGTATGTAAATTTCTTAGGGCATGTGGTAGGAAAAGAAGGAATCAAAGTAGATCCCAAGAAGATAGAGGCTGTAGTTGATTGGCCAAGACCCATTATGGTCACAAAAATAAGGAGTTTCTTAGGTATGGTAGGCTATTATAGAAGGTTCATTAAGGATTTCTCAAGGATTGTAGCACCATTGACGAAGTTGACAAGGAAACAAGTGGAGTTCCAATGGAGTGATGAGTGTGAAAAGAGTTTCCAGAAGCTTAAGGAGTGCCTTATCACAACCCCAGTGTCGGTGTTACTTGAAGGAGCTGAAAATTTTATAGTGTATTGTGATGCCTTAAGAGTTGGGTTGGGATGTGTTTTGATGCAAAATGGTAAAGTTATAGCCTATGCGTCATGACAACTTAAGAAATATGAGCTGAATTATCCGATCCATGATTTCGAGATGGCTACAGTGATATTTGCCTTAAAAATCTAGAGACACTATCTATATGGAGAGAAGTGTGAGATTTTTACAAACCATAAGAGCCTCTAGTATATCTTAAAGCAAAGAAATCTGAATCTTAGGCAGAGGAGATGGGTTGAATTACTTAAGGATTATGATTGTCAAATTCTATACCATCCAAGTAAAGAAAATATGGTGGCTAATGCATTAAGCCATAAGTCTATGGGAAGTTTGACTCATATAGCAGCAAATAGGAGACCTTTGGTGAGGGAGTTGAAGGAACTTCTTAATCAAGGCCTGAGATTAGAGAATGAGGGTAAAAGTGGTCTAGTGGCATACTTCCAAGTGAACCCTAGGCTAATAGATGAGATTAAGGAGTCACAAAGAAAGGATCGCTATTTAGTAAAGCTTATAGAACAAGTGGAAAAGGGGGAGAATCAGGAATTTGTGATTCGAGATGGTACACTCAAGCATGAAGTAAGGTATTGTGTCCCAAATGTAGATGGGTTAAGAGATAAGATAATGAGTGAAGCTCATTTGGCACCATACAATATGCACCCAGGAGCAACCAAGATGTATTAAGATGTCAAGATAATTTATTAGTGGCCGGGACTTAAGAAGGATGTAGCTGAGTACATAGCTTCATGCTTAACTTGCCAGCGAGTTAAGGCAAAAAATCAAAGGCCATCTAGTTTACTTCAAGAGATCCAATTGCCAGAATGGAAATGTGAGCAAATTGCAATGCATTTTATAATAGGCTTGCCAAGAACTCAGAAGGGTTGTGATTCCATATGGGTGATAGTAGATCATCTCACCAAGTCTGCATATTTCTTGGATGTAAAAACCACTTATACAGTGGCACAATATGAAGGGCGTTATATTGAGGAAATTGTAAGACTGCATGGGGTGCCTATATCCATAATATCGGATAGAGGTCCTTAATTCACATCGAGGTTCTGACAACAGTTACAGGAAGTAATAGGCACAAGGTTAGATTTTAGTACTGCATTTCATCCCCAGATTGATGGATAGTCTGAAAGGACTATCTAAATACTTGAAGATATGTTAAGGATGTGCGCCATAGACTTTGGCAGAAGTTGGGACAAGCACTTGCCATTGATAGAGTTTGCCTACAACAATAATTATCACTCATTAATTGGTATGGCACCGTATGAGGCATTATATGGTTGAAAATGTCTGTCACTAATATGCTGGAATGAATTGGGAGATAAGCATGTAGAGATGTCTAACTTATTAAGGGATACGGCTGAGAAGGTGCCACTCATCAGAGAGAGACTTAAGATGGCCTTTAGTCGACAGAAGAGCTATGCCAACCCTAAGAGGAAAGATATAAAGTTTGCAATTGGTGATCATGTGTTCTTGAAAGTTTCACTTATGAAAGGAGTTATGAGATTTGGTAAGAAAGGCAAGCTATCACCAAGATACGTAGGGCCTTTTAAAATTATGGATCGAGTAGGTGAAGTCTCTTATCGACTAGCACTGCCGCCAGCTATGGACGATGTCCATCTAGTATTCCATGTCTCAATGCTTAGAAAATATGTGTCAAGCCCTTCACATAAACTAAAGTATTAAGATGTGGTACTAGATAATGATTTATCTTATGAGGAGATGCCAGTGGAGATCGTGGACCGACAAGTAAGGAAGCTGAGGAATAAAGAGATAGCTATGGTGAAAGTCAGATAGCAAAATCATGACGTAGAAGAATGCATATGGTAAAGCAAGAATTTTATGCATTAATGATATCCCCATTTATTCAATTAATCTACTGGTAAGTCCCCGTTAAAATTCGAGGATGAATTTTTAATAAGGAGGGGAGAATGCAACACCCTTCCTAAGTATAGCAATTATAAGATCTAATGTGTGTTAAGTATAGTACAATATGACTTATTTTATATTCAAAATATGTTTTAGGATGTTTAATAATGTAAGGACTAAGCTAGGATAGTAATAGGGGATGTTTTGACTGTAGGGGTATTTTAGCCATTTTGAACCTAAAACAGTGGACCAGGGGTATCTGAGTTAAAAATTAAGAAAATATCAAAAATAAGTCCCAAATATTACATAAAATATAATGCTTTTCATTTGAACAAAAAAGAATGAGAAACGGAAAAGTTATCACGAAAATACTGAAAATAACCCTGATAGCTACCACTGATCAGGGGCATTTTGGTTATTCGATCAAACTTGTAAAATAACTATACCAAATGAAAATTAAGAATATTTGGAACTAAAGTCCAGTTGAATATTTTTCCAAATTCTAAACAGAAACAAGTGAAAATTGCACTAAAACTTAAAAATCGGTATTTTTTTTATGCAATATAAAAAAAATAAAAAAAAACCCTAGAATTTACAAGTAGTACAGCAGCACACCCCCCCCCCCCCCCCCCCCCCCCCCCCCCCGCACTTTGACTACTATACACACCACTTTTCTCTAAAGAAAAGAAAAGCTTCTTCTTCTGCCTTTTCTCTCAAACAATTCAACAATCAACAACAAAAAATCAAAGTTTTTGCAAGGTAAAGTTTCTCTACATTAAATTTTGTTAAATTTTATGGGCTGAATATGGTAGTAATTGTTTGGAAAAAATATATTGGGCAGCCTTGGAAGAAGATAGAAGTTTTACTTGTGAATTAAGGTAAGAAACAATTCGTTCTCAATTTATGTTACAACAATTGAAATTGTATACCTATGGTTGATTTACTCTCATGAATTGATGTGAAAAAAAATATATATATATATATATGAATCAAGGCTGCCATATTTTGGCCAGCCATGGAAAAAAAAATAATATATATGTTTTAATCGAGTTGTTATCATTATCAAGATTAGGTGTAAGTATAGAAAAGAAAACTATTAAGTAAACTAATTAATTAGGTAAAGAAATTAATTAAACTATTCGTGTTCATATGGATGTTAGTTACAAAAAATATATATATATATATATAAGAAAAGACATTGCTGCACATGGTGGATTTGGTTCAATAATGTTAGAGGTGAGTTTCCATTTGGTAGGATTACAATTAAAAACATGAATAGGCACCACTTTTGACAAACTAATTAGGCCAAATATATGTGAATAAATGAAATATTCATGAACAATTTAAAATTAGGGACTTTCCAATTAAAGTTAATTAAGCCTAGTTTTAATTAAAATTATGCAATTAAACAAATTAATTAAACAATTAAGCAATAAAATTTGAAATTGATAACAAGAATACAAGCAATCGAAGGATGATGAGTTGAAATCTTTTGAGGGGTGAACTCTAGACCTAAGAATTGAGTTTCTAAATAAATTGAATATAAACATCGAATTAAGGATATAATTATATAATTAAATAAATAAATTAAGAATTTATGAAGTCAATTAGTATGAACAAGTCAAATATTAAGACTTTCATTATGGTGTACCTTTAGTATAGGGTTGACCTTAAGAAGTCAAAGTTAAAAGTTTGACCATGACCTAAGATGAATTAAAACATATTATTAAACATATTAAAATAATATTAAAATATTAAATCATCAAGATTAAAAGTCAAAATAAGGAAAAATATTAAAGGTTGATCTTGTTTGATAAAAAATTCATAGTGGGACTAGGAGTCCTAGTTCAAGTCAACCAGTTAAGTTAAGTAAGAATATGCATAAACATGATAAGTTATTGACTATATGAATTAAATAAGAACTATTTGATTTATATTGTAAAGGTTAAAGAGATTCAAGCCCTGCGGTCCACTTAGCTCAATTAATTAGGAGCACAGGAGTTTAAGGTGAGTTGTAATGCACACTCTTATTTCTTTGCAAATATGAAATGATTTCTTTGAGATTGAATGATTTCCTTCATGATTCCATGTCCATTGATTGACTATGATTTCATAAGCTATGTTTGCTTAAAAGTCCCACCTTAAGCAGGACTCTTTCTTAAGTTGATTGTTTGAACCCAAAACTCACATTAAGCTATATTATGACATGTAATGACGTTGTGAACCTTAAACCAAGTCTTTCAAGCTAAGTAGGAATCTTTTATAAGAGTTCTAATATAAGTTAAACTCTTGCTATGTATATGTTATTGTTTACTTTTCTAAGCCTACAGAAACACCTCTTCTTAATGTGGGGTGAACATTGGACTTGTGCTTAAGGTATGCCCATGGATAGGGCAAATTATCCAGACCTCAGCTAGTAGGGGTCCAATATTGCTAGCCATAGGACCTGATCAGTCTTATGCTATAAGTTGAGTAGAGAAGGCAATAGCCCCTACTCCTAAGTTAATATAAGTTATAAGTTGTTTCTGCTACCCTATTGTTTATTCCTCATTTTTACAACTAAGCTATGTCATTGAGCCTATGTTATTTTTTTACATCCCCTATGTGTGCATCTACTCTCACTGAGTCTTCTACTCACCATTTTCTATGTTTATATATTTCAGGATGGCAAGATTGATCAAGGTAACTAACTCAAGCCTGTTCCTCCACTTGAGTGGTTGCTTTGCCTAGAAGATAGTAGAGTTCTCTTTATTCATTTGTATAGTGAACTTCGGTTTAGTACTCCAGGGGTGATAAGCGAAGTACTTGAGAATCAATCGAAGATTGACGTTTTGTGGTTTTAAGTTTGGGATTATTTGGAATTTTATTTTGTTAAGTTATCTTCAAATGTTTTCCTTTAACTTTGGTTTATAAGAACTGTTTTTAAGATGTAAGAAGTTTATAGGCCTATTCCGCAAATTTTATAAGTTTTTATTTAATTGAATAAGATATGGGTATTTGATCAGTAATTTTATATAAGCTAAGGATTCTACGGGTGTGGATGACCTTACTTGTTCCCGTGTCCTAGGATCATCATAGCTCCCTAACTCAAGTTGTGATAATTACTGAACAAAAAGGAGGAGATGTGAAGGTGAGATGGGAATTAAGGATTATATGGAAGTTGAGCCATAGTAGGTTAATCTATCGTAATCTGATCCAAAGACTTGTTACAGATGGGTCTTGGTAACCAGGCGAGCCCAACATTACGAGTACCCTAGCCTAGAACATTCGTGGGCTTGGGAATCTGCGACTATTCAAGTATTAAAAGACTTAATTAAGTCTAAGAAACCCAACATTATTTTTTTCAATGAAGGTCAGACTAGATAATGAAAGAATGGTGGATATTGGTCACTCGATGGAAATTAATTATTCTTGTGTTGTTGAAAGCCTAACTCAAGGAGGTGGCCTATCCTTTTTATAAGGAGAACAAGATATGGTCCAAGTCCTTAGCTCTTCTCTTAATCACATTGACACTATTATTTCCATTCTAGAATTTGGAGAATGGAGATTGTCTTGCTTCTATGGGTGTCTAGAACGTGGTTAAAGGAGAGATCGTGGGGAAAACTCAAAGATCTAAACACTTACCTTCATCTGCCTTAGGTATGCCTAGGCGATTTTAATGATCTTTTGTCTTAGGAAGATAAGAAAGGCCCTCACCCCCAACCTTGGGGGATGATAAATGGTTTTAAGGAGGCTATTGAATGGTGTGGTTTGTTTGATCTAAGGTTCATGGGTCATCCTTACACATGGGAGAATTGGAGGGGTACTGAGGCAAGGGTTGAAGAAAGGTTAGATAAGGCTTTTGGTTCTCTCTTATGGTGTCAAAAATTTCTAGAAACCAGGGTTCACCACCTCTAGCTGGTGAGTTTTGACTACACCTCTATTTTTGTGCAAATTATTAAGAAAATCTATGTGCAAAAAAAAATAGATCTTTCAAATTTGAAAACTCTTAGTTATATGAAGAGGGATGCAAAGCAATTATCGCTGATAGCTGGTCTGAGAAAAATGGGCAGTCAATTCAAGCTAGACTAGATTCATATGGTAAGGCTCTTCAATCTTAGGGTCAGTCACTTACAAATAATTTCAAGCAACGTTTGGATCAATCCAAAATGGGGATGCGATTGTGCAAAGGTAAAAGAGATGTTGAAGGGCATTTCCAGTTCAATAAGGCTAGATGAGATTATTTGTCTATTTTGCATCAACAAGAAGATTTCTGAAAGTAGAGGGCAAAGAATTACTAGTTACAATATGGGGATATCAATTCCCATTTCTTGCACATTTCATCATTGGAGCATAAGCAAAGAAATACCATTGTTCAGCTGAAAGATGAAAGGGGAGATTGGCAGAGATAGGACATTAGTTTGGGTTCTCTTATCTCAAACTACTTTTCTTCTTTGTTTACTTCTAATATGGATGACAATGATCCTATTCTAGACTCTATAGAACCATGCATTTCTCTAGAACAAAATACTGCTTTAATGTTTGATTTCACCAAAGAGGAGGTCTATCAAGCCTTGAAGAACATGCACCTTGACAAGGCACTGGGTCCAGATGGCATGAACCTGACTTTTTATCAAAGGCATAGGCATATAGTGGGGAAGGATATTGTGGTAGCAGTCTTAGGTTTTCTCAAAACTAGATCTTTTCTAGAAGGCTTAAATGATACAAATCTAGTTTTACTTCCAAAGAAAGACAAGCTAGAAGTCATCTCTGATATGAGACTTATTACTCTATGCAATGTGATATACAAGTTGGCGTCTAAAGTTTTGGCCAATAGATTAAAATCCATTCTTCCTAATGTGATCTCAAAAGTTCAAAGTGCCATTATCAAAGATTGCCTTATAACTGACAACATACTTGTTGCTTTTGAAGTCTCTCACCACTTAAAGAGGAAGTCTCAAGGCAAGGAGGTTTTTACTACATTTAAGTTGGACATGAGCAAGGCTCATGACCATGTGGAATGGTCATATTTGAAGAATATTATGCTTAAATTAGGTTTTAGTAATGACTAGGCGGAATTGATTTCTCAATGTGTAACTTCTGTCAGGTACTGTATTGTTAATAGTGTTAACTAGGTTGGCCCGATTGTACTGGAAAGGGGTCTTAAGTAAGGGGATCCTCTCTTTCCTTACCTTTTCATTCTTTGTGCTGAGGGTTTAATAAGATTGTTAAATAGACGAGTTCAACAGGGTTAGATTCACAAATGTAAAGTTATAAGGACTGCTCTTATGATTACTTGATATGATGCAAATATGTATACCTAAACTAATCAATTAATAGTTAATTTAGTGTTTGAATGCATGAATTTTATCTTTAAAGTGGTGCTTTTAATCTTGTTTTTAAGTGCTCTTTAAGTAATCTAGGTAACTCTTAAAGGATCAAGGGTTTTATGCATGAAAAGGAAGAAGTTTTATAAGGATTAGCCAAGACAAGACTGTCCCGACTCGTCCCAGGCTGTCATGAGTCATGAAAGTACCCTTCTGTGCTGACTAGTGACAAAGTGTGCTGACTACTGACAGCAGCCTATGGTGCCGAGTCATCCTCCCCCTGTGCTGAGTAGTTACAGCACCCTTTCCAGGCACCTTTTTATTTTGACACCCTTTTCAAAGAGGCACTTTATGGGACACCTTGGGGCTTATAAACACTTAGATTTGGCTTCATTTTGGGGAGATTCAATTGTATTACATAGGAAAAACTTACTTAAATCCTTGTAAACACCTTATTAGAATTAAGTACTTGGTTTGTATCAAGTGTCCTTCCAAAAGGCACTTCAAGTTCAAGAATTATGCAAGTCATTTCCTAAAGAATAAAGGAGTCTTCATTCATCAATCTTTCTTCCTTTCTTCTATTTTGGTTTTACTATTTAATAATGAATGCTTGCATTATTTCTATGTCATATTTTACCATGTACCTAGTCCAATAGGTTGTTAGAATTGCAATGATGAATTAATTTTATGAACTACATTCTTAATATGCACGAATGATTTAGTTTCAATTGAGCGCTACATTGTGTTATGTATGCTTGATCACCATTTGAGGGGTTAAAGAATTGGCATGGAACTTAATGGTTTTTGTTTATCTCTACAATGTCATGAGAGTGCTTGTAGACTCTAAATGGAAATACCCTTAATTAACAACGTGAGTTGCTTTTAAGGACTGATGGTCATATTCTCCAATCATTGCATGTGTTTATATGTTGTTAACTTTTATAGTTCAAAATTAATTCTGAATTGTAATTCTATTATTCATTATTGTTGTTATTAATTAAAGTAATAATAAAACTTTAGTATTTTAGATTAGATAGAATAAATCAACATCTTTTGTTTGTTGTTTGCCTATCCATCTTAGTAATTACCCGGTTAATATAAAATTGCTCCAAATTTCCTAAAGTTCGACACCCTACTCACTCTATACTTAGTCTTAGAGACTAGGGTATTAAATTCGACCCACATCAAATTTTATCGAGAATTTGATTAGAATTTTTATTAACTTAGGGTAGTGAAAAGTTGTTTTAGGTTTTTATTTATTTTGTTTTCCAAAATCTTCATTCATAAAAAATAAAAAAAAAAAGTGTAAATTTTGCTTCTATGCCGAGTCGCGCCTCTAGTGCCGACTCGTCACAATACACAGACCAAATTCTAAATTTCTTTCAATTTTTTTTCATTTATTTTTTTTCTTTCTATTCTTACATTCTTTACTTCTTAATTTTAATTTTATTTTGGTCAAATTTAACTTCTTCTACACATCTTTTCAAATTCTAAATCAATGAAAAGTTATAACTCTTCTCAAAATAAACACAACTCTTCCCAAAGGTCATGACCTTTCACATCTTTCTTACACCCTAACCTACACAACCACCTAATTCCATCCCTTTTTTAGAAATTTTCACACTCCCAAATTCTATACACGGTTCCTTTAAACATCCCCTTCATCTATTTTAACTTTCTTCCATTTATTTCCATTTCCCTAAGCATCATCTTCTTCTTCATGTGATAGAAACATATTTCTCTCCTATTTCCTGCATTATTTTCATTTTAATATAGATAAGACAAAGGGCTCTTCATCTTCAAGGACACAAGAAGAACATACAATGGAGGATTTGGCATCCATTTATGGGGCAAATTTCTCCCTTCTCTGACATGAAAAAGGGTGCTAAATTCTCAACTCTAAAGATTAGAGATATCATTTCCTTGGGTATGGTGGCTCATCAAGTGGAGAGGCTAGCATTTTGGAGCAACTATTGGAAACCAAAGGGTGATGCAACACTAATTGGGGAATATAGAGACTTGGAACCTTCAAATGAATCAGAGGCAATATAAAATGGAATACAAGATGGAACAATACTTTGAGAAATCTAGCCACATCATTCGGTCTCCACCGCCATCTCTTCCACCACAATGAATATGAGGGAGTTTCTTCTATCCTTTCCTTTACTTTATTTTCTTTGGGTTTCATATTGAGGGCAATGTGAAGTTTAAGTATGGGGGAGGGATAGAAGTAGAATTTTAATTATTATTGCTTTGTTCCATGTGTTTGTTTGTTTATTTTGCATATTTGTTTTCTTAGTTTAGTCTTTGCCTTTTGCATCAAAATTTTCAAAATTTTAACTTTCAAACTTAACTTTTTTTCACATTCTTTAGTAGTATCTTACTTAGAGTAATTTTAAGTTTTGATAAGAAGTTACTTTATAATAATTTAATGAATAATTTTATGCCTAATTGGTAAAATTTTTTTAAGTCTTTATAGCATTTGTTTTGAGTTTGTCTTTTTATCTCATTTTTATTATTTTCAAAGTTTACAAATTATCTAGTCAACTTCCTAACTATGCTTAAATGCTAAAATTGTAAGGATTTAAGTTTTGGTTTTTAGGGATTTAAGTTGCCTAAAGGAAACTATTACCATAATACAAGTAATGCATCTAGTCAATAATGGATGACGACACACGTAAAAATTAAAAAAGAAAAAAAAAGAGTATCAACAATCTTTACTAGTGAATATATGCATGTTGAGTAAGTTGTGTGCAAATGAGTTTGCTCCTTAGTTGCATTCAATTTGAAAAATATGCATGATGTCACTAGTGAATATGTGTATATTGAGTAAGTTGTGTGCAAATGAGTATGCTCCTTAGTTGCATTCAATTCAAAAAACATACATAGTAATACTAGTATAAAAAAAAAAGTGAAGTAAAAATAAAAAAAGTGTCCAAAAATGCCATGAGACTAGATATATTTGTGCATAACTTATTTCCTAAAGGCTATTTATATCTTTTGAATTATTGACTTAATGAATGGATGTTTTGACTAGAAAAGTATGGATAGGACTTTGACTTTATAATTATGACTTTGTTCTTGATAGGAATGAGAAAATTAAACAAACTTAGGGCTTATACTATAAGACTTGTCACCATTACCATTGTTGGGTATTTAAAATTGTTTCATTGATCTATTAGTACTATACTCCTTGCATGACTCAAAGTTAACTTAGTAAGATTGCTACATTTATTTTGGAAAAGTTAAGCACATTGTTTTTCTCTTTTATCTTTTCTTCTTGCTTGAGAGCAAGCAAGGTTTAAGTATGGGGGATTACTCAACTAATGTTTGCAAAAGACTGCTTTATTTTCTTTAAGCAAATACTAAAGAAGCGGACATGGTGAAACAATGCCTCAAAATTTATGAGAATGCATCTGGCCAATCTATAAATTTTCAGAAGTCATCCATCTCATTTAGCAAGAATACTAGAAGGGATGCTAGGTATTCGGTTTGCTCATTACTTGGTGTAGGAGAATCTGATCAGAGGGGTTTTTATTATTTGGGGTTGCCTTCACTAGTAGGACAAAACAAGAATGATATTTTTGCTTTCCTAAAAAATCAACTTTGGAAGCGAGTTCACTGTTGGTAGAACAAGCTATTGTCATCTACAGGTAAGCTACTCCTTATCAAAGTTGTTGCTCAATCACTTCCAACATATGTTATGAGTGTCTTCCTTCTCCCTCATAATCTGTGTGATGATATTGAGAAATAGTTAAATGCTTTTTGGTGGGGAAAAAAAGGAAATGGGAGCTGGTTTAGTTGGGACAAGCTCTGTTACAAGAAAAGTACAAGTGGTATAGGGTTTTGAAAAATCCATGAGCTCAACTTGGCTTTACTAGGCAAACAATGCTGGATAATTCTCATTAACCCCACTTCTTTGGTTGCTAGGATCCTAAAAGCAAGGTATTTTCCTAACTCATCATTCCTTGAAGCTCAAATTGGCCAAAACCTGAGCTTTACTTAGAGGAGCATCATGTCTGCTTAGCATGTTCTTTCTATAGGGCTCAGGAAATGCATATGGGATCATAGTTCTACTTGCATTTGGTTAGAACCTTGGCTTATGGATGAAGCTCACCCATTCATTGAAACATAAGTGCTTATGGGTCTCAAAGGAGCTAAGGTATGTTTTCTTATGTACCCTAGTGATTTGAAGTGGGATCGAGATTTTGTTTTTGATTTGTTCAGTCTATTTGATGCTAATAAAATTTTGAGTATCCCATCGAGTATGCTCTTCCAAAAAGACTCTTGGTTCTGGTTTGGTGAGCAAAGAGGAGAATATTCAATTAAAAGTGCTTACAAGTTGTTGACAATGGGCAAGGAAACAAATCACTCTTTCCCAACTACCTGGAAGCGTATCTGGTCCCTCAAAGTGCCACAAAAAAAAAAAAAAAAAAAAAAGGTCTAGAGGGCATGTGTTAACTATTTTGTCATAGTTTTATCTTATTTTTTATTCTTTTAATTGTTAATTTATAATTTATTTTTATAATTTTAAGATGTTTTTATTATGTTTGTGAAGTTATTTTTAGTTGCATTAAATAATTAAAGAGATGGAAGTTTAGAACGAAGATGGCACAGCAAGAGCAAAAGTAATCCCCAGCGCGCACAGCAACTTCAAGAGATTGAATTGGATAAAATGGATTGATTAGCGTGGTTTAATTCTTATTTATAATTCTTTTGGATTATTGAATTGATAGAATTGATTTGATGAATTCTTTTGATTGTAATAAGATTATGATGATTTTTTATTTTCCATGAGCTAATCTCATCCTTTTCTAGGATTTGTATAATGTGTTCATGATATGGAATTGAATATAATCCCTTTTGATTATTTTTATTATTCCTAATTGAATTGATTAATTATTTGACCTAGGTTTTGAATGAAGGAATGAGAGTTGAAGTTCAATTCCAGAATTCATTCCTTTAGGATCTTAAAACAAATTAGAAATATAAGTTTTAAGATTATGCTTTATTTTTTGATATATGATTTGATAGAATGATTTCTATGAATGTGATTGCTAATAGATTGATTTTTATTCTTTGAATTGTTAGAAACTAAGGCTTTAGAGTAATCAATTGGGTATATTCATGAACATATAGGATTGATAAACTAAATACAAACCCTAGGCATCATTCATTCATTATTTTAAAACTTATTGCATCTTAATCTATATTTTCTTTTAATTTCCTATTTTGCAATTATTTCTATTCAAAACATTCAAACTATTTTCATTTAATTTGCTTTAAATAGAGACAAATATTTCCTTTTGCAATTTCTTGAGAGATACGACCTTGGGTGCTTTCAATATACTGCAATTTCCCTATATACTTACAGTTCGCCTTTTGACAGGTTATTTTAAAGTGACCAAGTTTTTGGCGCCGATGCCGGGAAATTGCAAGGCGAATTTGTTTGTTTCATTGTGAATATATATTTTTTTAGTTTTTATTTACATTTGTTTTTTTTTGAGATTTTTATGCAAGGGAGAAGATCTTTGGAAGAAGAGCTTGCCCCTTTTATTGATAACGTGCATAGGTTAAGTGGAGAAAGAAGAAGACTAGAGCCAAATAAAGACCAAGAAGAACAACCATACATCATAGCACAGCAAAGGAGACCCATAAAGGATTATACTAGGCCAATCATAGGCACCGCAACATCATACATTAGACTCGATGCGGCTACCTAGAATTATGAGCTGAAAAACATACATTATAGCATACTCCCTTCCTTTTATGGAGTGCCAAATGAAGACCCCCTCAATTTCATCAAGGATTTCTACTCCACCATACAGACCTTTCATCTACAAGGTCTAACTGAAGATCAGTTGTGGATGAGATGCTTTTCATATGCCTTGAAGGACAGAGCTAAATCTTGGTTGATGACATTTACTCCCAATTCATTGACCATTTGGGAAGAGGTGTACAATAAATTCATGGGGAAGTTTTACTCTCACCAAAAGATAGCTGATTTGAGATCGAAGATTGCAACCTTAACACAAATGAAGGAGAGCCTTTTCATGAAGCATGGGAAAGGTTCAAGTTGTTGCAAATTCAATGCCCACACCATCACCATCCATTGCAATTGCTCAACCAGTTCTTTTATAATGGGTTCACATTCTATAGCCAAAGCATAGTTGACAATGCAGCTGGAGGGGTAATGAGAGAGATCCCTATTGAGGAAACTTATGAACTTTTTGAGATGCTTGGTGCTAACTCTTAGCAAAAAAGTGTGAAAAGGAGAAGAATTGGATTTAAAGAAGGAGCTTCGAGGAAAGATATGGCTATGCATATAGTTGAGCTTACTAGACAAGTCAAGGGCCTAACTATGAAGGGGAACACACCAATTCAACAATAAGAGGTATGTGGTGTTTGTGGTATTTTTTATCATAGTGCTAATGTTTGCCCTTCGAGTTTTGATTCTTTTGTAGGTGATTATGAGCAAGCACAAGCCTTGGATGGTTTCCATCCTAGGGAGAGAAATGACCCCTTTCCCAACACCTACAACCAAGGTTGGAAAAACTATCCGAACTTTTCTTGGAGAAACAAAAACTAACAGCAGCAGCAGCCTCAATTTCAAATGTTGCAAAGAGGCCAACCATTCTTAGGAGAATCATCAAACCAACAACAACAAAGGAAGCCATCTTTGGAGGATAGCTTGAATGCTTTCATTCAAGCTAGTACTAAAATTCAAGAGGCTAATGACAAAAGATTTGACTCTTTGGAAGCAGCAGTGCGAAATGTAAAGATTCAAGTTGGTCAAATTGCAAATTAAGTGAAATCAAATCAAAAAGGGAAAATTCCTAGCCAACCGGAGCAAGCTAAGTCCATCATAGTTCTTTAGAGTGGTAAGAAAATAAATGATAATATTGGTGAAGTTTCTAACTATGAAGTTGTTCTATAAGAAAAGTCAAAAGAAGAAAGGCAAAGCCATGAACTTGTCAAGTTTTCAGTGGAGGAAGAGAAAGAGATGCAGAGACCCTCTCTATTTTAGTTACACAAAGCAGAAGATACTTATAGACCTCCTATTTCATTTCTAGGCCGCTTAAAAAATGGTAAGCAAGACAAGCAATTTGATGAGCTTTTCACAATGTTATCCAAGGTAAGTATCAATTTGCCCTTGCTTGATGTGATTAAGAATATGTCTACATATGAAAACATTTTTAAGGAGTTGAATTCTAAGAAAATGAGGCTAGAGATGGAGGAGAAAGTAGTAGTGTCAAAGATGATTAATGCAGTACTCCAGAAAAAATTACCTTTGAAAGCTAAGGATCCTAGTAGTTTTGTCATTGACTTTAGTATGGGCAGTGGTGAAGAAGCTAAAGGCATGTTAGATTTAGGTGCTAGTATTAATTTGATGCCATATGCCTTATTTAAGTAGTTAAATTTAGGAGAGCTGAAACCCATCAAAATGATCTTGCAATTAGCTGATAAGTCATTGATATTTCCTAAGCGGATTATAGAAGATGTGCTAGTGCAAGTAGGAGGGTTGATAGTGCCTATTGATTTTGTGGTGTTGGATATGGGAGATGAGTTGTCTAATAGGTCAAAATTGCATATCTTGTTGGGTAGACCTTTTATGGAAACTACTAATACTTTGGTTGATGTTAAAAATGGAAAATTGACTATGACTATTTTGGGTCAAACCATTGAATTTTCCATTTTCAATAGATTATCTATTCCTACCACATCATTTATTAAGGAATGCTCTTCTATTAAATCCTTTAATTATGTTGTCAAAGATGTTTTCTTGCAGGAATCCTATAATAAAAATATGCTGCAGGTATCTAAGTTGGTTGAGCTTAAGGAAGAAGTGTATGGGAGCTCTCAAATGTTCAAGGAACTGGCCAAACCTCTTCGTGATAAAAGCCATGTCCAAAAGCCTCTTGAACTAGGTATGAAAGTACTACTCTATAACTCATGGTGGCATCACGATCCAGGTAAATCTAAACCCCACTGGAGTGGTCCTTTTATTATGAATGTGGTACATTCCTCTGGAGCAGTGGATTTGTTTAACTTTCATAGAGATAAAATTTTTAAAGTCAATAGTCAGAGAGTTAAACCACATTTTGATGGAGTGGAAAAATTTCAGAAATTTAAGGTTCCTTAATGTCTTCAAAAATGTCCAGCTAAGACGACGTTAAAGAAGCGCTCGATTGGAGGCAGCCCATCATTGTCTTTAAAATTCTGATTTTGTGTTTTACCTACTCCTATCTATGAAATCTGTTTTGTCTTTTAAGTTGATAATATGGCATAATTGATGGATTAAATAAATTATCTTGTGATTTGAGGAAAATTTTGCTAGCAATCTCAAGTTTGAATGTTTCAAACGTTTTGCACTTTTTATGATCTTAAAATATTTTTGTTTGCCTCTATTTCATTGCAAAGCATGATATACTTTACCTTACCATGGTAATAATATTTGAGCCTAAACACTTTTTCTTTGTTGCAATATTGTGTGTACTATATTGATTGTGCTTCTCTAGAGCTTGCTTAGGTATACTTTTTGAGACCACATGTTAATTTCAATTTAGGCATTAAAATAATTAAGGCATTAGGTTTCACCCTTTAGCTTCAATGGTAAGGGCAAGGTTAATCAATATAATTAAGCATAATAAATCTTTTAAAAAACTACAACTGTAATAGTGAATATAATAAGTAATAGTAGATACAATAAATCATTATTTTCTCATTTGAAATGCAAGAGTACACAGACATACCATCAAACTCATAATAAAAAAATAACTTCCAACAAAAAAAGACATAACAAAGTCTTCAATGAGAAAATTTCTACAAAGGAAAGACAAAATAACATTAAAAAAAAATACAATCTAACACAAAATAATAAAATGAAAACTATCACTCTAGCAGTAGTAAATATAGATTCACTTACAAGTATATAGTAAAAATGGAGAGATTCGGATATGATTGCGGAAGCAATAATGCCGAGAACGTGATAGAGCAAAAGAAATGTTTAGCGATTGTAAACGATGACGCATAAGTAGAAGACGAATAAGTGGAACCAGTAGTGAATATGGCAACAACAGCAAAAATGAGTTTATCAATAGCAAATCTAATAAAAAAATATTAGAACTAATGCCGATTACAAGAGAAGATTAGCAGTAATTTAAGAAATAAAATTTAAGAGAGAGTTAGAGAGAAAAAGAAAAAAGAGAAATGCCAAGGATTTTTATAGTTAGTTATGTACATGTGGTAATAAAAAGTATTAAATTAGAGCGCGTTAATTTTGACCCTTACCCCAATGTGTTTAAGGGTGAGCAAAACCAAACTGAAATAGAAAAATTAAATCGAACCGATTGGTTCGGTTTAATTTTTTAAGAATTTCGGTTTGATTTGATTTTTAAAATAGAGAATTGAATTAAATTTTAGTTCAGTTTGGTTTTATCCAAAAAAATTATATATATATATATATATATATATATATATATATATATATATATATATATATATATATATATATATATATATATATATATATATATATATTATTGATAAATATTCTATATATAATTATTCGGTTCGGTTTTATATGAAATTTGATTTTGGTTTGATTTTTATAAAATATAACTTCGGTTTTTTAGTTTTTTTAGTTTGGTTCAGTTTTGAATCAAACCAACCATTTGAACATCTCTAAATGTATTAGTCCCAAACTAAACCAACCAATGTGAACACTGAACATGAAATTGGCCTGATGGGTTATTAACGAAATAAAAAATATATTATAACAATGATTGAAAAATAAAGATTTTATTCTTTTATAAAAGAAATGGTCACTGCCAAATATATTTAATAAAATTTATAATTTCAAAACTAGTAAATTGCCATAAATTAAAAAGTATCAAATTAATTAAAATCATCTTATTTTAATTTAATAATTAAAATTTCAATACATATTAATAAATAAATATTATAGTAATCATTAAGACTACAAGCGTGTATTATATGTATAAGTAATTAAAATTATTAGCACAATGATATTTCACAACTCAAAATTTCATACAAATTAATACATCAATATATTAAATAATAAATTTTTAATACCAAAAAGATAAAAACATACTAATAGCAAATAATTTTATTTTATTTTTAAATCAATATTCATTTCTTTTTTTGCATTTGATATATTTTAAATAATTTTAATATATCTCCATGTTAATATATATTTCTATATATTATCAATTAAACAAAATTTTATTATCATTCTATATATTTATTTTTCAATTCATTTAAAGTATGTTTCTTTATAAGAGAATGTAGAATTAAATCCCATTAAAAAAAATAAAAAGAGAATTCAATTTTTTTAATATCAAAATATGATTTCCTTTTATTACAAAAATTTTAAATTTATTAATTATTTATTTTTATTAATTAATTTTGGGTTAAGCAGATAATATCTTTAGGTAGATGGGACAGGTAAATCCTCGAATCAATCCTAAATCTTTTGTTCAGATAAGAATGTATCATTTTTAATAATTGACGTGTATTAAAATATTTTTAAAAAAATATAAATTAAATAAAAACATATAATAAAACCCACGACAAAATGTGCGCCACGACCACGCACATGACTAGAGCTCTAATTAAAAACGATAAACCTTTTGTTTTTATTGTTTAATATAAATTAAGTGCTATTTATTTTTATTTTTATTACCAACGAAAGATAACTTTTATTTTGAATATTTTGATCCCTTTCGAATATATTGACTACTTTTCTTTTCGTCAATTTTTTTTGGCTGTCAAAAGTCCTTAAAATAAAATAAAATAAAGGGTTTGATGATTTAAATCATCAACCTCATATACTTCGAATGATAGGTTGCTATAATATGCATCCGAATCTATATTGTATTGTGGACATAAATCAAAACATTAATTATTATATACGTTATAAAAATTTTAAAATTATTAAATGATTTGGCTGGTTAATATAATAAGTATACATATCTGATATGGCGGGTTTGAATTCCAGCTAGTAATTTTTTTTTTATATATATTTTTTATTTTTTTCCTTTTTAAGTTATTCTTTTTTTATTTGTAATTTTATATATTCTTTATTTTTTTCCTTTTTAAGTTTTTTTTTATTTGTAATATTTCTAATTAAAATAATATTAGTAATTAATTTTTTTATTTAATTGTTCTAATCAAATTTATATTAATTTCTATAAGAAAAAAATTACATTAATAATTGAATTTTTTTATAAATATTTATTTATTTATTTCTATGAAATTATCAATTTGATTTCTTATTTATATTGAATTTGATAAAAACTAATAGAGTTATTAAATATTATTTTATATTTTTTAGGTAAATTATTTAATGCATCAAATAAAATTCACTTTCTATAAATTTATATAAAATTAATAATATATATTATTATTTATTTAAATTAATTATAAATTAATATTTTTAATTTTTTATGATATTAAAATTTTGTTGTAATATTTATATTATTAAAACAATATCTAAAATTTTTATGGTTAGAAACTAATCTATAAAAGTTCATAAATCATATAAAATAAGTTTATCAGTTATAAAATATAGGTTCATAACATATAAAATATAAATTTATCACTTTTAAAAAATATATTTTATTCTTTTATTAGTATAACTAATGAATATAGTTTACAAATGATAAATCAACATCATAAATTTAATGAATTTATAAGTAATTCTTAATAAATTTGTTGCTTATATTGTTTTGAATTCTATTTGATCTAGATAACAGAGCTAATTGTTGATTAATAAAAAAAAATAGATAATTTAGTATTAATTTATAATCATGAATCTGGTAGTAAAAGATAATTAATCTACATGTGATATATGATGAACCTAAATACTATATCTAATAAATCTAATAGTTATATGTAATGAATCTAAACTTTAAATATAATAAACCTCATAATTATATGTGAAATATTAAAGAATGAAAATTATAAATACGATAAATGAATAAAATTACATTATAAAATAATTAAATCATGAATTTGACAGTTAAAAATAATAAATCTGCATGTGATATATGATGAATCTGAATGTTATATCTAATGAATTTGGTAGTTATATGATAAATCTAAATTTTAAATCTAATACATCTGATAATTTAAAACTTAACATGAATATGCAATTTACAAATGATGAATTTACACCATATATTTGATGAATTTATAGGTAATACTTAATGAATATGTTGCTTATATTGTTTTGAATTATACTCGATCTAGGCAATAGAGCTAGTTGTTGATTAATAAAAAAAAATAGATAATTTAGTATTGATTTATAATTATGAATCTAGCAGTAAAAGATAATGAATCTGCATATGATATATGATGAACCTAAACGTTATATCTAATAAATCTGATAATTATATATGATGAATCTAAATTTTAAATATAATAAATCTCATAATTATATGTGAAATATTAAAAAATAAAAATTATAAATATGAGGAATGAATAAAATTAAATTATAGAATCATTAAATCATGAATCTGACAATAAAAGATAATGAATCTGCATGTGATATGATGAACCTGAATGTTATATCTAATAAATTTGATAATTATATGTGATAAATTTAAACTTTAAATCTAATAAATCTGATAATTCAAAATTTAATATGAATTTATAATTTACAAATGATGAACATACACTATATATTTGATGAATTTATAAGTAATACTTAATGAACATATTGCTTATAAGTAGTGAATATTATTATTATATAAATTATATTTGATGGTAAATTTTCAATGAATTTATTATTATTTAAAAAAAGATTTGATTTTTAAAAATTCATTGTCATAAAAAAGATAAACATGACATTAATCTTTTTGTTAAATTATCCTTAAAAAAATTATCCATAAAAATGTTAAAATTTATAAATAAAAATTACATTCAAAATTTAATGATATTAAAATTAATTATCATTATAAGAATCAAATAAAAAAATAATACAACCATTAATATAATATTCTTCTTTTAAAAATTAATATTAGAACAATTGAACAAACAAAAAAACTCAAACATTAATATAATTTTTTTCTTAGATAAATAAAATAAAATAAAAATAATTTTGATTGAAAATATTACAAACAAATAAAAAAGGCAAAAAAGAAAAGAAAAGAAACAAATAATAACTAAAAAAACTCAAATAGGAAAAAAAAAAAAAAAAAAAAAAGATCAACTGAAAAGGGAGAAAAAAAGGATTAACTGAAAAAAAAAAAATATTTATGCCTAAGACTTGAACCTAAACGACTTTAAGAGAAGCCTATGCTAATATGTTTACCATTAATACAAAGTGAACTTTTGATTTTTTTACTACATATATTATATTTAACACGTACCTTGGACCCATAATACACCATGGTTCCAGATCCATAATATAATTTGCTCCGAATCATTGTATCATATGTTACGAATAATATTTTAATTATTATATGTAATAATTTTGAGTTAATTTATATTTATGAACAAATATTTTTCTAATTCTTTATGAAGTTTATTATTATTATTTTTTAAAGTTAATGTTTGAGTTTAACAACTAGAATTTTTAACTTGCACGCTAATAAATTTATACACAAAAAGACATGGATTAATAAATCTAGAAATATTTATATTTATTGAATAAAAAATTATGAAATAATTTCAGTTTTTTTAAAATTAAACCAGATAGTAAATTGGTCTCCTCACATGTTCACGGTCTCCGATCAAGTTCAATAATCCAATTGGTTTTTTATTTATTTTTTATTTTTTAATTTTTCTTATATTAAAACAACATCGTTTTGCTAGATTCAGTTTTTAAAATTTTAGACTAAATTAATGGTTGGTTCTCCATTTAACCGATCGGTCATATTCGATTTTAATAACATTAAATAATGTGTTTTCATTTCATATTAGAAAAGTGTACATTTTTAACATAGTCAAGTTTAGTCCTTATTTATTCTACAAAAACAAGAAGTTTAGGGGGGAGACGACTATAGGCTAATAATTTAATAACAAAGTTTTTCCTTAACATATTATTCTCTGTTTTCACATTAGAAAAATGTAATTTTTTTTTTAATATGTAAGTTTAGTCCAATGGCGAAGCCAGGATACAAAATTAAAGGGGCAAAATATAATGAACTTAAATACCAAAAAAAAAAAAAGTATGCAACAAAAATTTGAGATGAAAAAAGTAGCTAAATATCTAAGTACTTCAAAAAAAAAACATTAATAAACATCTTTTAGTAAAAAAAAAATTATAATTGCTCCTCATTACTCCTTTCATCCCAAAAGCATTGTCTACTTTTTTTTTTTTCCACATAATTTAATAAAATATCATTAATTATTACCAACTTATAAATTTTATTAATATTTTTTCACTTATACCTTTACTTATACTTATTTATTATTACTTTGTTTTTTATTAATTTTGAGAATACATAAGTACTATAACTTTCAATTAATAAGGATAAAATATAAATATTTATATCTATTTTTATAGCGGGCAATTATTTTGAAACATCTTAAAAAAGAATAATAAATAATCTTTTTGGGGCTGAGATAGTAATTTTTAATTAAAAATAGGATTAATTTCATCTGTCATTCTTGAACAATTGACTAATACACACTTTCGTCCTCTAATTTCAAAATGTGATAGAAAAATTATTGAACTTTGCCATGTTGTAACTAGATGGTCTTTCCATCCTTAAACCATCAACTGAACTAATGACATTGCTGATATGGCACCCCATTCAAGTTTTTTATTAATTTTTTTGCCACTAAGCCCTCCTTTAACTCTCCTTTCCTTTCTTCTTATGTGAAGACAATTGCTTTACTTCTCTCTCCTTCGCCTTCACCTATTGAAGCTAACCACTCAACATGGGAAAGAAGTGCTCTTCAACAACTAGATTTGTGGAATGAATGAATGAAAAATGAATAGAGAAGCTAAAACAATATCATACCTTTAGATCTTAAAAACCCTTTTTTTTTTTTTTTTTAAACTTAACAAGGAATGTCATTCAATATTAGAAACTAAAGCATTACAAATAAACATTGGAGGACTAGAAATCTAGACTTGGCTGCCAGGTATAGAAACACGTGCCTTTGCTAACAAATGGGCAACCTGATTCGCTAGCCTCCTAATAAAAGAGATAGAACAATCATTAATCTCTTTGAAAAGTTTCTTACAATCATCTAATATCAAACCAAACTGAGATAAATCATTCAATGAAAGAGACATGGCTTGAACTGTGATAAGAGAATCAAGTTTGAAATCAACAATTTGTAGGCCTAGTTCTTTCACCCAACAAACTGATTACTTCTGCAAGAGTGGGACAACCATTAGGGTGGTCGAAAGTTGCAGATTTTGCTCCAAAAAATTCACCTCTAGAACCTGTGATAACACAACCTGTCCTATCTTCTTTAAGACTTGAAAGATAGCTGTAGCACAATTACATTTAACCTGACCCAGGCTTGACTTAAACCATTTTGCAAGAACTTCACATTGAACAACACTTTGGGCTTGAGATTCATTTCCACAACCCTGAACTTGCAACCACCTATAAAGGTATGAGCGAGCTCCAGCAATGATTTGCCTAGGGATTGATCTTTGGCCTTTCCAAACAACAGCATTTATGTGTAACCAAATTTTCCAAAGGATAGTAGCAACATGACCACACACTTTAAGGTCTTTTTCTTTAAAAACAGAGGCAAGCCAACTAATAAAATGAGTACTTGAATCCCTCAAGAAACCAATAAAGGAATCCCTTAAGAAACCAACAGAGGATTCACACCAGCAATTTCGAGTAAAAGAACAATCAACAAGAGTATGCATAGTGGACTCACCAGAATTCAAACACACAGGACAAAGATAGTTGACTTGCACTCTTTTACATAGTAGATTATCCATAGTGGGCAAACAGTTAATGTTCGCCTCAAAATAACCTGTCAAAAAGCGATCTACAAGTATACAGAGCAATTGCAGTATATTGAAAGCACCTAAGTTCATATCTCTCAAGGAATTGCAAAAGGAAATATTTGTCTCTGTTTAAAGCAAATTAAATGAAAATAGTTTGAATGTTTTGAATAGAAATAATTGCAAAACAGGAAATTAAAAGAAAATGTAGATTAAGATGCAATAAGTTTTAAAATAATGAATGAATAATGCTTAGGGTTTGTATTCAGTTTATCAATCCTATATGTTCATGAATATACCCAATTGATTACTCTAAAGCCTTAGTTTCTAACAATTCAAAGAATAAAAATCAATCTATCAGTAATCGCATTCATAGAAATTATTCTATCAAATCATATATCAAAAACTAAAGTATAATCTTAAAACTTATATTTCTAATTTATTTTAAGATCCTAAAGGAATGAATTCTAGAATTGAACTTCAACTTTCATTCTTTCGTTCAAAACCTAAGTTAAACAATCAATCAATTCAATTAGGAATAATAAAAATAATCAAAAGGGATTATATTCAATTCCATATCATGAACACATCATACAAACTGTAGACAAGGATGAAATTAGCTCATGGGAAATAAAAAAAATCATCATAATCTTATTATAATCAAAAGAATTCATCAATAATCCAAAAGAATTGTAAACAAGAATTAAATCATGCTAATCAATCCATTTTATCTGATTCAATCTCTTGAATCTTCACAAAGGAATTCCCAAGAACAAAATTCTCCTTTAATGTTGAAAACTAAAATAAAATTGAGAAAAGAGAAAATTGGAAGAGAAGATATTATCCCCCTAGAATTCTGATAAGTGTTGAAAACACTATATTTTGTCCCTTGTTCTTAATGTATTTTATGCCTCTAATTGAGTTTAATCTGTTTGTTTTAGTGCTTTCACAGTTCTTTTAGTTAATCCAGTGTCAAAAGATGCCATGATCTGAATGTGACCCAGGATGGTGAATGATCTAAGCCAAAACGTTGATTTTTTAGAGAAATATGGGTTGCCACAGGTTGAGCCATGGCTGGTATTCCAGCCGTGTGATAAGAGCAAAGAGAAAAATCATCCAGTAGCCTCCCATAGGTGGAGGCACGGCTAGGGTCTCACTCGTGGGAGGTTACATTTTCTTTGATTCACATTGCCACGGATGGAACTCCAGCCATTGGTCCAGTGGTGCGCATCAAAAAATTCAAAACTATAAAACCAGATCTGATAGCACTTTAGAGGGGGACCTAAGGAATTAGCGAGAGAATAGGAAGAGAAAGAAGACATCGAAGATCGCATATCAAAGAACAGGATTTTTTGGCACTTAATTCATGAATTGTTTGAGAATTCTTATTTTCTTTAATTCTTTCTTTGGTTTCAATGTGTGATATGAACTAATTCTTTCCAATTTGGGTATTGATGAACTCTAGAATCTTTTGTATAGATTAGATTACTTCTTATTCAATTAAATCATTCTTTGAGTTGTTTTATCTTTATGAATATTATTGCTTAAATTCTAATTAATAATTGCATGCTTATTAGTTGGGGACTGTTTTCATATAATTGACTAGAGATAGCTTTATGTGAATGGATAGCTTTATGTGAATGGATCATTCGTAGAGATTAAGGGTTGATTGGGGCACTAAAGATAAGCTTATAAGACTTCTTTAGTGGATAGTTTCTCGAATCTAAAGCATGACCTAATTGAGTTTGCTTGAGAAGAGATTTCTTGCATTCCTCTTGGGAAATAGGGATTTAATTGCTCGAGAGATATTTTTATCTAATTTAGTGAAACGCCAATTCAACTTATGGAATGAATTTAGTTGATGTGTAGTTAATGATATACAATTAGGGGCTAGGGGGATTCAATACCTGAATGGGCTTTTATTTCTGATTTCATCTCCTTTTTCCTTCTTGTTATTTTACTTAATTTATATTTTAATTTAGTTTAAATATAATTATAATCATTTTCATCAACACCAATTTGATTCACTAAACATTAGCAAACGTTTTGAGCTAGTACTTATCTAAAGTCTCCAGTGGCACAATAACTCATTCACTACTATATTGCTTGTGCGATTTGTACACTTGCAAAATACACATCAAGTTTTTGGCGCCGTTGCTGGGGACTTTTTAGAGTAATATTAGCAATAGAATTGAAGCTAGTGATTTAGTTTTTATTTTTATTTATTATTTAATTCTTGTTTTGGTTTTCTTTGCGAAGTTCTCTTTTCAGGTACCCTTTTCTATTTATAACCAGAGCTAGTTCCTCCAATCTACTTGAATTTGATCCAGAGTTAGAGAGAACATTAAGACAAAAGCGAAAGGAGGAACAGGAACTAGCTTTGGTGGAAGAGGTAACAGACCTGGAAGGCGTTGATGTCAAATCCCAACCTTAGAGATATGACGGTCCTAGAACATGGGGAGACATAAGGTCACCCATGCCCGTAGAACCCACTTACATATAAACAATCATGCCTAGGATCTTACCAAACCTCTTTCATTAACTAATTTAAATCATTTAGATGAATACCATAAATTGCGGAAGACTTAAAATAAATCATTACATATAAAATCCATAAGGAAAATAATATATCTCAATAAGTATCCATCAACAATTCCCGGAGCATCTAATGACAAGACTTCATAAAATTGTATTATTGATAACTCGGACAAAGAATTTCCCAAGCAAAGTAGAATGCTTGAGCCATCACGTTGCCTCCTCACATTTGCTCACCTGGAACCATAAAAGGAAAAAGGGATGAGATAGATGATCTCAATGAGTAAATGAAAAGGCACACACATTATCACATATTCCTTTGAAAGGAAACATATAGCTCATACACATAGTTCATGAATTATAATCCATGAATTAGGTTATAATTTAGCAAGGTTTCAATTTGGAAAGTTTGTAGAAATCACACTTATAACACATAGTGAGTGAAGGCTATTGCTCTATTACTCGAACACATTGAGGAGAGGTGGCCTTATACTTAATTCCAACTCCTATTACATAGAAGGCATGAAGCTGATCAGGCCCTATGGCTAGAACCGCCCCTTCTAGCTGAGGTGGATACACTATCCTTATCCATCGGGTTAAGATCATGTGCACAGGTTCTAATGATTATCCTCATCGGCACGAGGATTCTGCATAAAGGGTAAAGATACCATAGCTAAAGCTAATAGTAATCACAATTAACAAATCACATAAGGCAACAATAACATGTATTTCAATAACAATAGTGGTTTAGCTTTTACACAATGATACAATGATAGTGTAGTTCCAAAAAGAATATAAGTTAGGGTGTTAATCACAAGAAATTCTCATTGGATAAACAAAATAGTTTTAGACTAAATGTCCTTTGGCAACCCAAGCTTGACAAAGAAATCATATAATATTATTTAGAATAGAAAGAACTTGGATTTCAAAGATCACAAAGGCTCACATAACAATATATCACATTCTTATAACACAACATGAAGTTGTTCACATTTATAGCATGAATGTGGCATTTGTCCACACTTGAAGAATGAATACGAAGTTTACTCACCTGAGGGTTCCTTTGCTCCTAGTATACGTAGTCCCTTTGCACTTCTAAAGCTCCTCAAACTCTAATATAATATTTGATTTAATACTTAGTATTTATTTACTCATGATGCTCCTATCCCATAACTACCCTTGCATACATAGCATACACATACACTTAGAGTCCACACATAGGTGTACTCATCACTTGCACATAACATGTTGACTTTGAAAGTCTTGCATACTTAGGCCTTATAGGCTTTCTTGATATCACATGATAATCACATTAATACCTTTTTAAGGTCATTATAATATTATTACCTCAATATCAATTCACTTTAACAATTATCTTAATTCACTTTACACTTCCTTACATATCATCTTAACAATTAACCTTTCAAGCATCATGCTTAACTCTTATGATATTCACTTCATTAGCTCATAACCATATGTTCATCATCAAGTCATCATAACATCTAGTTCCAATTTCCTAATCACATTTGCATTCTAATCACAATATAAGGCTAAGATACCTTAAGTATACTTTAAGTATACCAAAATGCATTCAAGCTTATCTAGGATTATACCTTCGACTAACATGAAATTTTATCATTTATTATTCATTCATACAAGTCAATAATGTTTTTATCAATATTGTTTTCTTTTTTGCTTTGATTTTTTTAGTATTAATCCTTTATTTGTGATTTTATTTTTAGTTTATTTTAGGGAATGTGTGCTTTTCCTAGTACCCATAAGGGCTAGAGAACAGATCCTCTTTATTTCATTTGTTTGGATATTGTAATAATTAAGTAGGATTTATCTTGTCTATTTATTTATTCTTGTTATTCCATTACATCATATATATATATATATATATATATATATATATATATATATATATATATATATATATATATATATATATATATATATATATATATATATATATATATATATATATATATATATATATATATATATATCTGTTTCATTCATCATTATATTCCTATTCATGCATACACAAAAATTCATTTTTAAGAGTTATTTTGCATTTTTTTAACCAAACTAAAGAAAAATTATATTTTCTTAATTGTGTAATTACCAAAACCTGATCCCCGAGCCCTCCTTGGTGCCTCGCAGATTGGTGCATTTTCCATTGGGATAAATCAAATTTTGGAGTCAATCATGTTGGGTTTTCTTTAATTTTCCCAATTAAAATAAATAAATTAAAGTGGTGACTCACCTTACAACTTTCAAATTACAAAAATCAATTTTCTGAACTCACAGCGAGTTTCAATCGTAGAGTTTCTCCCGAAGA
This sequence comes from Reutealis trisperma, assembly GCA_947687605.1. Taxonomy (NCBI): domain Eukaryota; kingdom Viridiplantae; phylum Streptophyta; class Magnoliopsida; order Malpighiales; family Euphorbiaceae; genus Reutealis; species Reutealis trisperma. Next base: position 326,182 of record CANTUT010000062.1, read on the forward strand.
GCATTTCGATTCCTCGGCGGATCAAACCAGTGCTCGAGCAAGGCCTCACAGTTGGTGACTCCATTGGGGAATTAAAATCTTTTTCAAATAAAAGATAAAGTAGATTACTTTTGGTAAAATACCGAGTTTGGCTTTAAACACAAAATGACTCTATCATGCATCACTACATCGGACTCCTTGTCTAAAACCCTAGTTTCCTAGGAAAACAAAGGATAGAAAGTAACATCGAATGGGCAACCTTCCTTAGGTCTGCTTGCTGATAGTGAAATCATCTAGCCCACGACGTATCCTCTAATCCTTTTAGAGGTGTAACGAGTATGCACGTACCATTGGACCCACGCGAGGCTCCTTGTCTCACATGTGGTTAGGTATATCGCATCTCTAGTGTGATGGGTTTCCTTCAAACCACCCTAACCCTTTCATGTAATTACTCATAGAACCTTTCCTTTAGGATTGTATGTACCATAATACTGAAACTTAGTGTGTCATTATCATGAAACCTTTTCCATTCATGCATACATGCATGCATTCATAAACCTTACAAAGTTGGAGAGTTTTTAATCTCACTCAAACACTGCTAGTCCCAATCACAAACCAATGTCAACCCATGGTCCTAATCAAAATCTGATATATTCCATGATCTTTGTTCCATACCTAAGATAGAAACTGACCCAGCTTTATTTCTATCCTAAAGGTTGACAAGATGTCTGTTGCCGGAGAAGAGACCACTACCACCAAAGCTGATGAGATCTTTGATGAGCTGTTTGCCAAACTCTCTGAATACCAAAAGACCATCATGAAAAGGCAAGAGGCCCTTTTTCAAGACATGCTGAAGGCCCAAAGGAGGGCTATCATAGAGGATGTCCGTGCCATGTTGGAACAGACCTCCCTGGCCCAAAACCCCACTGACCCAAAATAATACAAATCTGACCCGAAACCCACCTTTTATCCTGTCTATAGATCCACTTCCAAAGTTGAATCCAAAGACAAAGAAACTACAAACACCGATATCATCCCACCACTGCTAATCCCATCACCCAAGTTCCTCAAAAATAACTCACCAACAAATATCACTTCTGCCTCCACTTCCCAACCTATGGATCCTTTCCAAGGGAAGGAAGTTAATCCTGAGATAAAAGCCTACATGGAAAAGATGGAGTGTATGGAAAAGATGCTGTTGGGAATGAAAAAGAAAGAGGATTTGGTTGATACGGAATCCTTAAGCTTGTTCCCTAATGCAAGGGGTTCCTCCCAAATTCAGAATGCCTGAATTTGACAAGTTCGACGGGACTACCTGCCCTAAGACCCACCTCAAAGTCTATGTGGGAACTATGCATCCATTGGGTGTGGATAATCAACTCCTAGCCCAGTTATTTCAACAATCACTGATCGGTACAGTTGTGAAGTGGTTTGTAGACTTAGATGTCGCTAAGAAACAGACCAGGGATGACATCTGCAACATTTTTGTTTAATAGTATCATTACAACATCGAGGTCGATGTGACCAGAAGAGATCTCGAGACCACCAAGCAGTATGCTAAGGAATCCTTCTCCTCATTCCTTACGAGGTGGAGGAAGAAGGCTTATCAGATGGTAAACCGGCCTCGTGAAAATGAGCAAATTGACATAATTGTCAAGAATCTTCTGCTAGTTTACCAAGAAAGGCTACAGACTCAGTACTTGCCTTCTTTCAAAGCCCTAATTGCCACTACTTCAAAAATTGAAGACTTGATTTAGAGTGGTCAAATCAAAGAAGAGACTGCATCAGGGTCAAGGTATAAGAAGCCCACTCATCAGGGTAATGTCACTTCCTCAACAAATCAGAAAGGAGGGAATTTAATACTCTGACTATCAAGAAGCCTATTCGGATTGAAAGGAGGCAGTTTTTTTATCTTGGGGGTGTGCCTATGAGTATCATCCTAAAGAAGCTACTTGAGGGAAACATGGTGAAACTCCTGGAGCCAAAACCAGTCCCCAATCCACTTCCCAAAAATTACAACCCACATGAGAGGTGTGATTATCATCCAGGACCTGGGCACAAAATAGATGTGTGCAAGGCCCTTAGACACAGAATTCAAGACCTCATTGACTCCAATGACTTGATTCCACCAAAGGCCTGACCCAATATCAACACCAACCCTTTGCCCAACCACACAGTCAATGCTATAAACAATCACAAGGGAGTTGATCCCGTCTCCTTGATAGAGTCAAATCCCGGTTATTGCTGTGTCCTAGACCTCACTAACCTAGTTAAGGAGATTGATGCCATCACCAGAAGTGGCAGAATCATCCAAAACCAACCAAGCCCAAACACTCAACCTACCCAATTCCTGCACCTACCGACAAATTGAAAGGGATTCTTGAACCAGACAAAGATCCCATTCTCAAACAGCTCAAGAAAATACCAGCTAACATATCAATTTGGAGTTTAATCCAGTCTTCATATCCTCACCGCCAAGCTCTTTGCAAGGCGCTGAATCAATGCCAAGCTCCAATTGACATCACACCCGAGAACCTTGTTGCTTCTATTACCTCTGCTGTTAAAGAGCTGTCCATCACTTTTGGAGAAACTGACATTCCAGAAGGAGATCCTAACCACAACAATGCCCTTTACATCACAGTGGTAACACGGGGAAAGACTGTGCCAATGGTCCTTATTAATAATGGTTCAGCTTTAAATGTGTGCCCTCTGAAGGTGGCAAGCTACTTAAGATTGGAGGTTACTGATTTTACCCCTTCAGATAAGATTGTAAGGGCGTATGACAATACCAAAAGGGAAGTCCTTGGGGTAGCCATCATTGATGTAACTATTGGGCCTACATCTTTCACCGTACCATTTCAAGTGATTGATGTACCTTCTTGCTTTAACCTACTACTTGGGAGGCCCTGGATCCACCAAGCAAAGGCTATTTCTTCCTTTCTACACCAGAAAGTCAAGTTCCCTTTCAAAAATGGGGTCATGACTATTAAAGGGGACATGTATGGAAGACCAGACATTCCAAGCTCTGTTCCTATTCTCGAGATTTAGCCAGAACTATCCTCCTATCCACTTTCAGGTTTCTCCTTCATTCAATACATTGAGGGTGAAGAGGGTAAAGAATTCATTCCCTTTGATTTTGACCCCTTTGGGAATATTGCAGTTGCTAACATGCTCCACAAAATGAATTACTTTCCTGGTCTAGGTTTGGGAAGAAGCCAACAGGGCTTGAAGTCTTTCCTGGACTATCTAGTTGCAACACCACCATTTGGGCAAGGGTATGAGCCCACTGATGAAGATTTGGAAGAAATGGAAAATCGGGCCAAAGACAGAATAGCTGCTCTTAAGAGATGTGAGGTTTATGACTGGCCTATGCGCCCTTACTTCAAAACCCTAAACGGCTATTTTGTAAAGGAAGGCGACACAGTTCCTTACTGTAACTTTCCTGAGCCTTAGGTCTGCCCTATTACCGTAAAACTAATTCCTAGGTTTGTAATCTTTTCTGATATCAAACTTGAGATAGAAGACTGTGAGCTAATCTACATGCTCAGTCAGGATTGGGAAGAGAATATGGAGGCCAATCTTTTTAATGAGGTGTTCATGCTCACTGTTGAGGAGGAGAAAACTGACCCTTCCACCTTAATCCAGCCCACTGAGATTGAGCTGCAAAATTGGTCCTTTGAGGAGAGCCCCTTCTATCCTTCTAAACCAGAGTCTGAACTAGAATCCATACTTGAATCAAAGTCTCAGTCTAAGATAGACATGTCTTCTGAATCTGAGTTTGTCTCTTCTATTTCTTCTGTTGTTGATGATGTAACTGACCTTGAGGGTCTCACTTTTTGGTTTGATGTAAATTGGGATATATCCCCATTTGAAATCAATAAAAATCATACTCTTTCCTCTTACGGCTCTGTGTCTCCATTTTTCTTTAATGTTCCAACTTTTAAATATGACTTAAATGAGACATCAAGTAAAAATGAAATAAATGAAATAAAAATGACACAATTAAAGAGCCCATCAATGCTGGCACTCATGACATACAAAAAATTACATTCATTGCATCTGCATGCATAAATAGGGATCATATTGAAAAGATTATTAGAGAATTTCAAGACTGCTTTGCATGGCAACCAAAAGACATGACAGGGTTGGATCTAAGCATAGCAATTCATAAAATTCTAGTCTACCCAGGTGCTAAGCCTGTCAAATAGAAATTGAGAAGACTCAAGACAAAATGGTCTTTACCAATTAAAGAAGAAATTGCCAAGCTACCAGACCACAACTTCATTGAGCCATCAACTATCCATCCTGGCTGGCTAACATCGTGTCGCTTCCCAAGAAAGATGGAAAAGTCAGAATGTGTGTAGATTACAGGAATCTGAATAAAGCCTATCCTAAGGATGATTTTCCCTTGCCTCACATTAATCTGTTAGTAGACCACATGGTAGGTTTTGAATTGGTTTCCTTAACCGACCTCACTGCAGGGTATAATTAGATCATGGTTCATCCTCCTGACAAAGAGAAGATAGCTTTCATTACTGAATGGGGCACCTATTGCTACTAGGTTAAGCCATTTGGGCTTAAAAATACTGGAGCAACCTACTAGAAGATGGCAACTACTATTTTTCATAACATGATGCATAAAGAAATTGAAGTTTATGTTGATGACATAGTAATCAAAGGCACCACTATTGAAGAACATTCAGAGGCATTAAGGCAATTCTTCCTTAGACTTTGCCAGTACAATCTCAAGCTCAATCTTGCCAAATGTGTTTTCAGAGTCTCATCTGGAGTATTCCTAGGCCACATGGTCAGCAAGAAAGGTATGGAAGTGGACCCTGCTAAATTAAAGGCAATTCTAGAAATGCCACCTCCAAAAATAGAAAAGGAGATCAGAAGTTTTCTTGGATGGCTATAATACATTAGTCGATTCATCAATCAGTTGGCTGATGTATGTGGTCCCATCTTCAAGCTACTCAGAAAAGGAGCCTCCAAGCAGTGGAATGATGACTGTTAAAAAGCTTTTGACCAAATCAAGCAATACTTACTAAACCCACTGGTATTACAGCCACCAAGGTTTGGAAAACCCTTGTTGCTTTATCTATCAGTAACCGATGAAGCAATGGGGGCAATGCTTGCCCAAAATGCTCCTAACTCCAGCAAAGAAAATGCCATCTATTACTTAAGCAAAAAGATGCTATCTCATGAGCTCAAGTATAGTTTTACAGAAAAGCTGTGTCTTGCCTTGGTATGGGTCTGCCACAAGCTGCAACACTACCTTTACTCCTTTACAACTCATGTTCTTGCTGACAATAGCCTTTTGAAATTCCTTATGGAGAAGCCGATTCTTGATAGTAAAATGGCAAGGTGGATGGCTATATTAGCTGCATATGATCTGAAATATGTACAGAGAAAAGCAATCAAGGGTAGCATAAAGGCTGATCAGTTAGCTACAGCTCCAGTAGATGATCATTGGGTCAAGCCAGAATTTCCTGATGAAGGCATCCTGACAATTGACAGTGAAGTGTGGAAGCTCTACTTTGATGGGGCATCTAACAACAAAGGGTATGGTAGCGGCATTGTGTTTATTACACTGAGTGAGGAAAACCTACCCATTACCATCAAACTGAACTTCGAAGTAACAAATAATGAAGCAGAATATAAGGCATGCATCTGCGGTCTTGAGGCAGCAATAAGGCTCAAAATTAAATGCCTTGAGATTTATGGGGATTTGAATCTAATAATTTCCCAAGCCTTGGGGAAGTCGAAGATCAGAGAATAGCGTTTGGTTCCTTACCATAAATGCCTAAATGAACTAGTAGCCAGTTTTCATGAACTATCTTTCCATTATCTTCCAATAACGAAAAATAGATTTGCTGATGTTTTGGTAACACTCGCCTCAATGCTTGATATAAGTAACGACTTCATAATCAGACTTATTACAATTAAAGTTAAGCATGAGCTAGGCTGTGTAGATCATTGTTTGAATATTCAAGTGGCTGACAGCAAACCATGGTTTTGGGATATCTTCAACTACATCAAGAATGGATTATATCCTGAAGGGGCCTCTAAAACAGAAAAGAGAACTTTAAGACAGCTTAGCTGTCTTAAATAAGTTTGGGATAACATCCATCTGAGATGTGTCACTGAAGCAGAAGCCCAATAGATCATGGAACAGATGCAAGGTGGCAACGAAGGCCCACATATGAACGAAATTGCTCTAGCCTGCAAGATCATGAATAAGGGTTACTTCTAGCTTACTATGAATCGAGATTGTGCAAGATATGTTTAGAGGTGCCATAAGTGTTAGATCTACGCCAAAATTCAGAAGAAACCTCCTATACCTCTATCTCCTATCACCACGCCCTGGCCATTTGCAACTTGGGGCCTAGACATCATTGGCAAGATAAGCCCGAAGTCTTCTAGCAAGCATGAATTTATTTTAGTGGCTATTGACTATTTCTCCAAATAGGTTGAAGCTGCACCTTACCAAATACTAGACTCCAAACGGGTAGCCCAGTTTATTCATACCAACATCCTTTGTAGGTACGGGGTCCCTTTTGAGATCATTATTGATAATGGATCTCACTTCCAAAAGGAGGTTGCTCTGCTATTAAAAAAGGAGAAAATTCAACACCACAAGTCTTCTCCATACAGACCTCAAACAAACGGCACAGTTGAAGCTGCAAACAAGACTCTTAAGAGTAAACTGCAGAAGATCGCTGACAACCATAAGGATTGGCACCTGCATTTGCCATATGCCTTATGGGGATACATAACAATAGTACGTACTCCAACTGGTGCAATGCCTTACTCTTTGGTGTACGGGATGGAAGTCATCCTACCAATCGAGGTAGAAGTCAAGTCAGCTCGCATTCTGAGGGAGAGTCAGTTGGACAAAGTGGAATGGGTAAAAGGCTACCATAACCAACTTCTAGCCATTGACAAAAAGAGAATGGATACCTTATATCAGATGCAAGGTTATCAATAGAAACTGGCTCGACACTTCAATAAGAAAGTCAAGGACAGAGGATTATAAGAGGGTTACCTTATCTTGAAAGAAATAAGGGCACCCATTTATGATCCAAGGGAAAAATTCAGACCTAATTAGAGTGGTCCATTAGTGATCAAGAAAATCTTATCTGGAGGAGCAGCAATCCTGATAGACTTGGATGGCATAGAATTTGCTAGCCCATGCAATCTGGATCAACTTAAGAGATACTTTGCATAAAGGATCCTTGTAATTCATGCATAGCATTTGCAATCATTGTAAAGTCATGCTCAGCATTTACATCTTTTTCCTCAAAAGTCAGAACTACGTGGACTTAATTCTCCATAAAGAGGAAAAAAGAATAAAATCATGAATCATTGTAAAGAGATACATAGGCAACCCATGTGAGTTTGGTCCAATTCATCAATAAAATTTTTTCATTTTCACATTCACTCGGCTCTTGATTGTGTCACAAAAAAAATGAAAACAAGCTCGCTAAGTTGAAAACCCAAAAGGGCAGCTTAGACAAAAGTTAGAGCAACAAAAGAGATAAAAAAAAAAATGAATAATGTCTTATTTTGTCTCATTTAATCTTTGAAACATTAAAAGAAAATACAAACATGGTCAAAAATTTGTCCTAAACTAAAATAATAATCATGATTCTTCTTCTATCTCCTCAAGTATAGCGGCCCTTCTATCCTTCTCTGATTTCCACAAGTTGGTTATCCACCAGTCAATATACTGCATGGATTTACCGCCTTAGTCAGCAGGGTGAACAGCATGAAAACCCCTTACCCATCTATTTTTGACAGCTCGGGCAACAGTCTCGATAATTAAAATAGATTCAAACAGAGCGCCATCTGGGGGCACGCCTGACTGTGTCCTATTTGGCGCATGACCCTAGTAGCTTGATAAAAGGTCACCATCCTCAACCCCAGCAGGTAGACCATCTTGTAGCTAAAGCTCATGGTCATGAATCTTCTGATCTTGTACCATTCGCACCTTCATAGCAGGTCATCAGAGTCCAGCTCCAGCAACCATTTTGTCCATTCTTTCTCAAAATTTCGTTTAATCACAATGGTCTGAGTTTTATACCATGAAGCATAATAATCCACCTTGGTGGGAGGTCCAACTATCCGGAGATCATCTCTCAGCCAAATCTGAAAAGTGCAAAAGAGATAAGCATAAAGAAAACACAGAAAGTAGTTGAACTGAAATACATAAGCTAGAATTCAACCTGAAGAATAATAAGGCTAATTGACCACGGCCCATCAGAAGTGCAAGATCTATCCAAACTCATGATAGTCTCAGCCAACACTATAGCTATAAGAGATCTCCCCTCCTCCATTTGCAGAATCAGTTCAGTGAATCTAGCATCTCCCCAACCAGTAGGGCTTACAAAAATGTATCTGGCAGTCAAACAGAAGGATAGAGCTCGCATCCTCAAATAAAACCCTTAAAATCCTTAGGATCATGGAATTCTGCTATCATAGCAGTCAGATCAACCCAGTCATCCACTACCATAGGACTAGCAACCTCAGAACTCAAGTCAAAAAGTCCCTTGAAGGAGTTGAAATATCCTACCTTCTCAATAGGAGTAGCCAGCATAGCCTCTAGATCATATCCAAGCAGCACACAAAACTCCTCGAACGTAGGACACATCTCTTCCATAGATGCCCCAAATCTAAAGACATGGGCAATTGGATCCCAAAAGCATAAGCAGGCGCGCAGAAATTCCCAATCAATCTTTATGCCTCTTAGGGTGGGCATAGCGCTTACCCCATATTTTTCCATATTAATTCTCTCCACTTTTGTGAGATTCTTACATCATAGGAATATTGCATGGCTGAAATAGGGCTCCATTGTGAGGAATAAAAAATAAATAAAATTGATGGAGAGCAAAAAGTGATTGAAAATGACTTTTTGAGGCACAAAAATCGAGAGTACAGACTGGAGAATGGTTAGAAACTGTTTAAATAGGCATATTTCAGCCTACTAGATCCGCTGCTGGCAGCACAGTAAGCGTGCCGCCCAGTACGGTGGCAAGCCAAACGTGTCGCTAGGCGGCAACACACCGAGCGTACTACCTGAGGCGGCGGCACGAAAATCGTGCCAGCCGTACCGGCGGCACAGTTGTGTCTCCTTATGCCTCTTTTCCTCAAAACAGTTTTTACATGATTTTTCAAGATTTCGGGCTTAAAATAATTCATTTTTCTCAAAAATCATAGCAGAAATGAGAGAAAAACGTAAGGTATAGCGCAATGGAATTCCTATTCGGTCAAATATCTACATTCATACCATGCACCCATCTCATTCAAAACATGCATAAAGTCATAACATATCATACATCCCAGAAATGTCACATGAGCATAAAAGTGCATATATTCAAAATATCATGCATACATCCATCATCCTCCGTACATGTATACATGAAAAAAGCAAAAGCTGACAAAACAGGTCTCTAACAACTGCGCTTGGGTCTGCGGAGTCCTCGTGTGGACATATCATGCTCGTGACTATCCTCTGACATATCCCTGTCATGCAAAAAGGAGGTCAAAGCAAATGCATATCAGCCCAAGAGATCGTAGTGATAGCGAACAAACTCTATGGGAACTTAGGGAAGAAAGAAATATGAGAATCACTATAAGACAAACAGAGAAAAGGCTAAAAGTTTCAGCCATACAAAATGTTTACCTCTGTCACAGTCTTAGGGATAGTAGAGAAGAAGGCTGGACGCTCATCAGGAAGATGGTAACGTCGTAATCAGCTGTCACAAGAGAAATAATGCAAATGAGCTGGCAAACGGACAAGACCAATAGGTAAGGGAATTGGATCAGTCGGAACTCCCACTGAAGCATCTAGAGCTGGAGCTGGGGCTGAGCCGCTAGCCCCTGAAGGGCCAATCCCAGAAGGATCAACTGCAAAACTTGAATTGCCAGCCATAACACCTGGAGGTCCAACCCTAGGACCTATGCTGCCAACCAAAACTCTAGAGGGAGGACCTCAGGAAGACGCTGAGCTAGGTCCCCTATGTGACAGTCCTTGCAATCCATCCAAGGGAGGTGTCCCCCGCATCAGGGATGCCTCGCAGAATTCATCATAGTCCATATCAGGTAACAGAAAATCCAGACAAGAAACTCCTGCAGCCCAATCATCCTCTCCCAGGATAGCTAGCCTAAACCTCATATCTGCAGGAGGGGGCTGTGGCGCAACTCTCTCTCCTATAACCTGTGCCCTTACCCTCTCTCCTAAGTAGAACATCCTTAAGGACTCACAGTAAAGCAAGAGTCGATAAGAGGACAAGTCCATGTTAGGCCTGATCAGGTCAAGAATCCACTCTTCGAACTTGATAAATGGCGACCATCTCACCTGCAAATAGATTGCAATATTCAGTAGTAGAAGATAAAACAGTAAGATTCAGATTAAGATCAACAAAGAAATACCTAGTCTATGGTCATAGTAGCAAAGAACTGTCTGCACTGATCAAATGTTCGCGCCATGAAGGAAGGTCTGTTAGACACCCTCCAAATGTGTCCATAGGGGGGTCAATAGCAGTAGGCTCTCTCAGTGTTGGAGCCAACATCAAAAAGTGCTCATAAACCCAGTACTGTAGGAATCAAATTTTGTCAGTCACTAGACAGATATTAGATAACAGAATACCAGAGTGTAATACTCACCTCGAGCATAATGGAGGTACCACCATGGCCGCAAAGTGTGCCATGGGAAATGCTGCACAGCTTATGATACATAGTATAGAGGGCTGCACCTCCCCAGTCAAACTCCCTAATCTCATCCAGATTCTCCAAGGATCGCAAGATATTCAGATTAATGCAGTTTTTGTTGTTATGCAGAAAAGTACAGCTCAAGATAATCAAAGCGCAAAGCCTAGCACCTTGATCAACACCATACTGACTAGGAGTCTAACCCATGGTCATCAAGGCCTGATGAAGCCAAGAACATGGGACATGGAGGATCCCATGAGGAGGATCAGCCCCAATCAGAGCGGTCATCTCTACAAAAGAGCGCTCGATCCATGAAGAATAAAACTCGAGAGGACAAGATCTGAAATGCATACTAGTAAGCATGCTCCACTCGGAGAGAGTGACTGTCATCTCACTGCAGGAAAGGTGGAATGTGTTTGTAGTATCCCACTAACGCTCTGCTAGTGCTCAGACCACAATGGTGTTAACCGGCTGCTTGACATTCAGCTCCAGCCACCCGAGCAAACTAGATGGCTCAAGGCATTGACGGATAGCCTCCTAATTATTCAGATAGATGCGGACTAGCTCCATGACACTACGGCCACCCCTGGGCCTCAATTGTGTTCTCTGTAATTTTTTGTAAAAAAAATTATTATTAAAAATTTAATAATTATCAGAATTCTTACTGACTGTGCAGGGAAAGAAAAACATACCTAAAGAAATCCAGTATAGCTGATGTGATGATTTGGCTCCTTCAGCAATGTTTTCAAGTCCTAAGCACCCACTGCTAGCTGATTAAAGATTTCCATAATGAGAAAGTAAAAAAAAAAATTGAGAGAAAAAAAGAAAAATTTGAGAGAAGAAAAGTAAAGCTAGAGAGAGAGAGAGAAAATAGAAGAGAGAGAGTGAAAATGAAATTATGAGAAAAGTGAAGGAAGTTTAGGTTTATATAGAAGTAGAGGTGGGCCCCTCCTCATAACATCTTTTTACTTTTTTTGATTCACAGGTCCAATTCACATGGTTTTACCATAACAGACTCATTTTAAATCAAAATTCAGTTTCGTCTAAAGCGGTAAATTCGCATGATTTTTATCCATCTCCTAAAACAGATGGGGTCTCAATCGGAGTTCAGAATCTCTTGAAATTGCAGAAAAACTGAAAATTCAAAAATAGCTTAGAAATTGGAAAATAGTCCAAACAGAGTCAGAATAGCTAAAAATCAAACATGAAGCTCTTGCACAACTCCCAATACTGAAAGGGACATTCAGAATACACAGAATAACATCCTAAGCCTTTTGGTTCATACTTATCAGATTTGGCCTTTATCTGGCCAAATCATATAAGGGGGGCAACTGTGAACCCTCAAAATTGCACCTCCAGTAGATTGTCTTTCAGTTATGAACTCATAGGATCAAACCTAGCTCGATCGAAACTAAAACGAGCCTGAAACGGATGAAAACAGGTCAAACCGCATGAGTGGCGCGCTGTTGTCTGGGAGGCACGCTTGTCGTGCCTCCTTTTCACTTGGTGCCACTGGCAGGGTAGCGCTCCTGCTGTGCTGCCACAGGCGGCACTAAATTGATGCTGGCAGACAGGTGGCACGCCTGCCGTGCAGCCCTGATAGCTGGCGCGTCTGCCGTGCTGCCCATGCCACCGGTGCCGCGCCGACGCCGCCATCCATATCGCTAAAACCCCCTCTGGCAGCTCTATAAATAGAGCCTCCTCCAACCTCATTTGGCATGACTTCTAAGGCATTCCAAAGCAATTCAAGAGATTTCAAAGCAGTTGAGACATATTTCAAAGCATAAATTCTTTCATATATTAACACACTTGTTGCTTCTAGATCCATATTCCAAATTTCCTTTGAATTCAAGGTGGAGTTAAGATCCAAAGCAAAACTCGTTCCATTCGTTCGAAAGCCAAGAAAAGCAAAGGTATAATCCTTTTCCTATTTTCAAAATTCTAAATTCAGATCTAGAATTCTCTTTAGGTCTAAAACTGAAAAGATCTAAAACTTATTAATTTAAGAATCAGAATTAAGTTAATAAACAAATCAACACCTTTTTTATAACTCCTCCTTCGCAAGAAGGGAGAACTGCGTAGGGTTTGATTCCTATTCAATAGGACACGCAGGCTGCCATTATGAAGGGCATCAACTCCAAAATTACTTTATCAATATTGTTTTCTTTTTTGCTTTGATTTTATTAGTATTAATCCTTTATTTGTGATTTTATTTTTAGTTTATTTTGGAGAATGTGTGCTTTTCCTAGTACCCATAAGGGCTAGAGAAAAGATCCTCTTTATTTTATTTGTTTGGATATTGTAATAATTAAGTAGGATTTATCTTGTCTATTTATTTATTATTGTTATTCCATATATATATATATATATATATATATATATATATATATATATATATATATATATATATATATATATATATATCTGTTTCATTCATCATTATATTCCTGTTCATGCATACACAAAAATTCATTTTGCATTTTTTTAGCCAAACTAAAGAAAAATTATATTTTCTTAATTGTGTAATTACCAAAACCTGATTGCCGAGCCCTCCTTGGTCACTCGCGGATTGGTGCATTTTCCATTGGGATAAATCAAATTTTAGAGTCAATCATATTGGGTTTTCTTTAATTTTCCCAATTAAAATAAATAAATTAAAGTGGCGACTCACCTTACAACTTTCAAATTACAAAAATCAATTTTCTGAACTCACAGCGAGTTCCAATCATGGAGTTTCTCCCAAAGAGCATTTCAATTCCTCGGCGGACCGGACCGGTGCTCGGGCGAGGCGTCACAGTTGGCATAATAGATAGGCTAAAAATGTTTCTCCTTCCTTTGGCCCAAAACTGCCCCTACTGCGAAGTCACTCGCATCACACATCAACTCAAAGGAAAGATTCCAATCAGGGGCCACCATGATTGGAGCATGCATCAATTTCTCTTTTAAAATATTCAAGGCTTTTAGGCACTCTCCATCAACGATAAATTCAGTGTCCTTCTCGAACAACCTTTCCAAAGGGTGAGCAATTTTGATAAGTCTTTGATAAACCTCTGATAAAACCAAGCATGCCCTAAAGAGCTTCTAATCGCCTTCACAGATGTAGGAGGTGGCAATTTTTCAATGGTTTCAATTTTTGCTTGATCCACCTTAATAACCTTATGCGAAATCTTGTGCCCCAAAACTATACCTTCATAACCATAAAGTGACACTTCTCCCAGTTGAGCACAAGATAGGTCTCTTCACATCGAATTAAAACTCTCTCCAAATTCAATAGACAGTCATTAAAGGAGTCCCCATAGACTGAAAAGTCATTCATGAAAACCTCCATGATATCTTCAATCAACTCATCAAAAATTGCCATCATGCACTATTGGAAAGTGGCTGGTGCATTGCACAAACCAAATGGCATTCTCCTATACGCAAAAGTACCATAGGGACATATAAAGGTTGTCTTTTCTTGGTCTTCCGGAGCAATAGGAGTCTGAAAATAACCCAAAAGACCATCCAAAAAATAGTAGTATTCATGTCCAGATAACCTTTCTAACATTTGGTAGATGAAAGGTAATGGAAAATGATCTTTTCTAGTTGCATCATTTAGCTTCTGATAGTCAATACACACTCCATCTAGTAACCATTCTTGCAGGGATGAGTTCATTATTCTCATTAGGCACTACAGTCATTCCTCCTTTCTTTGGTACTACTTGAACCGAACTCACCCAGGAGCTGTCGAAAATTGGATAAATAATTCCTGCATCAAGTAATTTGATCACCACAGCCTTCACTACCTCCATCATCTTCAGGTTTAGTCTTCTTTATGGCTGCACAACTGCTTTAAACTCATCCTCCATAAGTATTTTATGAGTTCAGAATGACGGACTTATACCCTCAATGTCTACTATCTTCCAAGCTATTACCTTCTTGTATTTTTTTAGCATTTCAATCAATCTAGCTTTTTGCTGGGAAGATAAGCTAGCATACAAAATTATTGGTAACTTCTTTCCCTCTTCCAAAAATCCATACTTAAGATGCTCAGGGAGGGGTTTAAATTCCAGAACAAGTGGGTCTACTATAAAAGGCTTCATCTTTTCTTCCTTGGGCATTTCAATTATTTCAAATGCCTGACTCTTAAATGATTTGTTTGCCTACAAATAAGCCAGCTGCTCTACTGCTTCTTGATCCTTAACATTTTCCTGCACCAAATACAATTCAAAGGGATCCTTGGAAACAATGTTAGTAATAAAATTGATGGTTTCATGCTCAATCACATCATCGCATGAATCCATCTCATCAAGTTCAAGTGGGTACTTCATAGCATTAGCAATATGAAAGACAATTTTTTCATTCCCCACTCTCAAAGTCAATGTGCCATCATGGACATCAATAAGGACGCGGGCTGTATTCAAGAATGGTCTACTAA
The DNA here is from genome assembly GCA_947687605.1 of Reutealis trisperma. Taxonomy (NCBI): domain Eukaryota; kingdom Viridiplantae; phylum Streptophyta; class Magnoliopsida; order Malpighiales; family Euphorbiaceae; genus Reutealis; species Reutealis trisperma. The sequence continues at coordinate 341,288 of CANTUT010000062.1, forward strand.
GTATAAGTGAAACATCTGCATCCTCATCCATATCAATGATGACAAAGTCATTGGGGAAAATAAATTCCCCGACTTTTACCAACACATCTTCCAAAATCCCTCGAGGATGTACCACAGACTTATCAGCTAGCTGAATAGTCATATGTGTTAGTTTGGGTTCTCCAATACCTAATTCTTTAAACATCCTGTAGGGCATAACACTAATGCTAGCCCCCAAGTCGGCTAAGGCATTTTTAATTGAAAGGTTACCTATGAAATATGGAATATTAAAACTACCAGGGTCTTTCAACTTCTTAGGTAACCTTCTTTGCAAAATTCCTGAGCTCTTTTCTGACAAATGCATAAACGATACCTCTTCGAGCTTTCTTTTGTTAGAAAGTAGCTCCTTTAAAAATTTAGCATATTTTGGCATTTGTGATAAAGCCTCAGCAAATGGTATGTTAATATAAAGCTGCTTAAATAATTCACAAAACTTACCGAACTGAGCATCCATTTTATCCTTATGCAAACGAGCTGGATATGGCACTCGAGGCTGATTCTCTTTTACCGTTGGGGCAGGCTCTTGTGTTGCTTCTTTTCTTTCTTTCTCTACTGCTGCCTTTTCCCTCTCTGTAACTTCTTTTTCAGCTTCTTCGTCAATGGCATCCTATGCCTCTTCCCCAACCGCTTCTTCTTGATTCTTTTTAATAGCCCCCTCTACTTGCTTGCCACTCCTTAGAGTGATTGCTTTTAGCTGTTCTTTTGGGTTTGCCTCGGTGTTACTAGGAAAACTTCCTTGCTGTCAGTCATTAAGAAATTTAGCAATCTAGCCCATCTGATTCTCTAAAGTATGAATGGAGGCCTATTGATTCCTAAGTGCTGTCTCAGCTGCCTTGTGCTTCTGGTCAGACGACTCAGTAAATTTCTCCATCATTTCCTCTAAAGAAGTCTTCTTAGGTGGAACTTACTAGTATTGAGGCTACTGTTGAAATCCAAGTGGAGGTCTCGGGTTAGACTGGTTACCCCAAAAGAAATTAGGGTGATTCCTCCACCCTGGATTATATGTATTGCTATAGGGGTTATTCTGCTGCCTTGGAGCATTTCCCATGTAATCTACCTGCTCCGGCTTAGCAAAATTATTGCCACTTTGGCAATCTTGACTTTGGTGTCCTCCCCTACACCAATCACAACACATCACTTGAGCTTGTCTTACAGATGAAGATGCCGTCAAGGAATCCATTTTTCTGTTCATAGCTTCAAGTTGAGTGGTCAATGCAACAATTGGGTCCATATGATAAGAACCACCTCCACCAATCCTTCTCTAATTTCTAGGGACTTGCCACTGATAGTTTGTGAGAGCCATGTCTTCAATCAAATCCCTTGCCTCTTCAAGTGTCTTGTTGTTGATGGAACCACCGGCTGTCGCATTGATAGACTGTTTACTTATATAGTTCAAACCGTTATAAAAGGTTTCAATCTAGTGTTATAATGGAAGGCCATGATGTGGACACTTCCTCAACAAGTCTTTAAATCTTTCCTATGCATCATAAAGAGTCTCACCATTTTGCTGAAGAAAGGAAGTTATGTCGTTCCTCAATTTAGTGGTCTTGGATGGCGGGAAATATTTCTCTAAGAATTTCTCTGCCAATTGAGTCCATGCAGTAAATGTACTAGTTGAGAAAGACTTGAGCCATTTCTTCGGTTTGTCTTGCGGTGAAAAAGGAAACAAACGCAGCCTAATCGCATCATCTAAGACATTATTGATCTTAAATGTATCACAAATCTCTAAAAAATTCTCAAGATGAGCATTAGGATCTTCATCTGGGAGACCATCAAATTGGCAAGTCTGCTGCACCATTTGTATTACATTCGGCTTAATTTCAAAATTATTTGCAGCGATCGTCGGCCTCCATATACTTGAGTCGGCCCCATTAAGAGTGGGCCTTGCATATTCTTGCATGGTTCTTGGCTGATTTTCTGCCATTATTTCAACCTCTTCCTCTGAATCAACTATAACAACCCACACCTACCCTAGGAATTTTTGTGAAAAATTACTTGTTTTAGAACTATTAAGGTTAAGTGGGGGCTTGTGTAAAAATTTATGATCTAAGTTGTTGATGAGTATGTGGCATCTTAACTTAACTTTAATATGCATAATATGTGTTGCTGTTGTGAAATAAATAATTTACATGAAGTGCATTAGCATAAAAGAATTTATTTTAAATAAAATGAATTTTCATGCATAAGATAATTTTTAAGCATAAAATAATTTTATGGGTATTTTTAAAATATTTTAAAATAAATATTTTTGAGAGAAATGTTCCAGAATTAATAAGAAAAATATTCTTTTTATTTTAATTCTTATTCAGCCAAAAATTTAAAGGAAAAGCCCAAATACCCAAAAGCCCACTACACCAAAATCCTCCTAACCTAATTCATTAAGGGTATTAGTGGAAATTTCATACAAACCCTAATATTTATTCTAAATTTCGGCCAAACTAGGGTTTCCAGCAGCCATCTCTTATTCTTTCTATATCTTGGCAGAAAATTCTCTCAAAATATTTCTCTCTACCGAAATATTGAAAACACCTTTCCGTTTCGCGATTTCGTGACTGTAATCGTAAGTTTTTATTCTCTTTCGATCTCTAAACTGATTTCCATGAAATAAATTATGGAAAAATTATTTTGAACTATTTGATTACTGATTTTTATAGATTTAATTTTGTTTGGCTGAGTTTTTGGGAGAGAAAATTTATTTTCTACTGAAAATATGATTCTTTTCGCAAGATTTCTCCAAAGGTGAATTCTATAACTTAAAATTACAATTTTTATGCATAAACATCATAAGGGGGGGCGATTTGTGTATGGTTGTATTCTAAACTGATTTTTGATTTGTTTTGATGAAAAATATTGGATTAAATAATATTTCTACATATTTCTGTGATGACCGAAAAGTTTCGAAAAACAAAGGAGTTCAAGATTTTCATGTTAGAACTTGAAAGTTAGAAAATTTTATTCTTGCATGGACATATGGCTGCCGATTTGTATGAAGAAGTGTTCTAATATGATATTTGTTTTGTTTAGATGAAAAATAATGATTTGAATCATGTGTCTGTTTATCACTGAAATGAACGAAATGTGCGGAAAGCACGAAAACTCATGATTTTTCACCTAAGCCTTTAAACTTGGAATTTTTTTGTATAAACCCTATCTGTGGCTGCCGAATCATGAAGGGATGTGTTCTAAACTAATATTTTCTATGATTGAATGAAAAATAATAGTTTAAATAACCTGTTTACATATTTCTGAAATGACCAGAAAATACCAAAAATAATAAAACTCGTGGCTTTGTGCTCTATAAGCTAAAAGTTGAATTTTTGTGTATGAATAACACCAAGAGTGGCCGATTCTTATGAATTTAAATTCTAAAATGATTTTTGTTGCTTTTACATGAAAAATCTTAGTTCAAACCATGTTTCTACATATTTCTGAAATAGACGGAAAGTGCGAAAAGAAAAAGAATTTGGTTTTTACCTTAATGATGCATTCGGCCTACATGAACATTTTTGTCCCAATGTTTATAAATTTTATGTGATGTGTTTTGATGATTATTAACTTGTATGAATGAATAATAAATGATAAAATTTCATATTAGTCGAAGGTATAATTCTAGATAAGCTTGAATGCATTTTGGTATACTTAAAGTATACTTAAGGTATCTTAGCCTTATATTGTGATTAGAATGCAAATGTGATTAGGAAATTGGAACTAGATGTTATGATGACTTGATGATGAACATATGGTTATGAGCTAATGAAGTGAATATCATAAGAGTTAAGCATGATGCTTGAAAGGTTAATTGTTAAGATGATATGTAAGGAAGTGTAAAGTGAATTAAGATAATTGTTAAAGTGAATTGATATTGAGGTAATAATATTATAATGACCTTAAAAAGGTATTAATGTGATTATCATGTGATATCAAGAAAGCCTATAAGGCCTAAGTATGCAAGACTTTCAAAGTCAACATATTATGTGCAAGTGATGAGTACACCTATGTGTGGACTCTAAGTGTATGTGTATGCTATGTATGCAAGGGTAGTTATGGGAAAGGAGCATCATGAGTAAATAAATACTAAGTATTAAATCAAATATTATATTAGAGTTTGAGGAGCTTTAGAAGTGCAAAAGGACTACGTATACTAGGAGCAAAGGAACCCTCAGGTGAGTAAACTTCGTATTCATTCTTCAAGTGTGGACAAATGCCACATTCATGCTATAAATGTGAACAACTTCATGTTGTGTTATAAGAATGTGATATATTGTTATGTGAGCCTTTGTGATCTTTGAAATCCAAGTTCTTTCTATTCTAAATAATATTATATGATTTCTTTGTCAAGCTTAGGTTGCCAAAGGACATTTAGTCTAAAACTATTTTGTTTATCCAATGAGAATTTCTTGTGATTAACACCCTAACTTATATTCTTTTTGGAACTACACTATCATTGTATCATTGTGTAAAAGCTAAACCACTATTGTTATTGAAATACATGTTATTGTTGCCTTATGTGATTTGTTAATTGTGATTACCATTAGCTTTAGCTATGGTACCTTTACCCTTTATGCAGAATCCTCGTGCCGATGAGGGTAATCATTAGAACCTATGCACATGATCTTAACCCGATGGATAAGGATAGTGTATCCACCTCAGCTAGAAGGGGCGGTTCTAGCCATGGGGCCTGATCAGCTTCATGCCTTCTATGTAATAGGAGTTGGAATTAAGTATAAGGCCACCTCTCCTCAATGTGTTCGAGTAATAGAGCAATAGCCTTCACTCACTATGTGTTATAAGTGTGATTTCTACAAACTTTCCAAATTGAAACCTTGCTAAATTATAACCTAATTCATGGATTATAATTCATGAACTATGTGTATGAGCTATATGTTTCCTTTCAAAGGAATATGTGATAATGTGTGTGCCTTTTCATTTACTCATTGAGATCATCTATCTCACCCCTTTTTTCTTGTATGGTTCCAGGTGATCAAATGTGAGGAGGCGACGTGATGGCTCAAGCATTCTACTTCGCTTGGGAAATTCTTTGTCCGAGTTATCAATAATACAATTTTATGAAGTCTTGTCATTAGATGCTCTGGGAATTGTTGATGGATACTTATTGAGATATATTATTTTCCTTATGGATTTTATATGTAATGATTTATTTTAAGTCTTCCACAATTTATGGTATTCATCTAAATGATTTAAATTAGTTAATGAAAGAGGTTTGGTAAGATCTTAGGCATGATTGTTTATATGTAAGTGGGTTCTACGGGCGTGGGTGACCTTATGTCTCCCCATGTTCTAGGACCGTCATATCTCTAAGGTTGGGATTTGACATCAACGTCTTCCAGGTCTGTTACCTCTTCCACCAAAGCTAGTTCCTGTTCCTCCTTTCGCTTTTGTCTTAATGTTCTCTCTAACTCTGGATCAAATTCAAGTAGATTGGAGGAACTAGCTCTGGTTATAAACAGAAAAGGGTACCTGAAAAGAGAACTTCCCAAAGAAAACCAAAACAAGAATTAAATAATAAATAAAAATAAAAACTAAATCACTAGCTTCAATTCTATTGCTAATATTACTCTAAAAAGTCCCCAGCAACGGCGCCAAAAACTTGATGTGTATTTTGCAAGTGTACAAATCGCACAAGCAATATAGTAGTGAATGAGTTATCGTTCCACTGGAGACTTTAGATAAATACTAGCTCAAAATGTTTGCTAATGTTTAGTGAATCAAATTGGTGTTGATGAAAATGATTATAGTTATATTTAAACTAAATTAAAATATAAATTAAGTAAAATAACAAGAAGGAAAAAGGAGATGAAATCAGAAATAAAAGCCCATTCAGGTATTGAATCCCCCTAGCCCCTAATTGTATATCATTAACTACACATCAACTAAATTCATTCCATAAGTTGAATTGGCGTTTCACTAAATTAGATAAAAATCTCTCTCGAGCAATTAAATCCCTATTTCCCAAGAGGAATGCAAGAAATCTCTTCTCAAGCAAACTCAATTAGGTCATGCTTTAGATTCGAGAAACTATCCACTAAAGAAGTCTTATAAGCTTATCTTTAGTGCCCCAATCAACCCTTAATCTCTATGAGTGATCCATTCACATAAAGCTATCCATTCACATAAAGCTATCTCTAGTCAATTATATGAAAATAGTCCCTAACTAATAAGCATGCAATTATTAATTAGAATTTAAGCAATAATATTCATAAAGATAAAACAACTCAAAGAATGATTTAATTGAATAAGAAGTAATCGAATCTATACAAAAGATTCTAGAGTTCATCAATACCCAAATTGGAAAGAATTAGTTCATATCACACATTGAAACCAAAGAAAGAATTAAAGAAAATAAGAATTCTCAAATAATTCATGAATTAAGTGCCAAAAAATCCTGTTCTTTGATATGCGATCTTCGATGTCTTCTTTCTCTTCCTATTCTCTCGCTAATTCCTTAGGTCCCCCTCTAAAGTGCTATCAGATCTGGTTTTATAGTTTTGAATTTTCTGATGCACACCACTGGACCAATGGCTGGAGTTCCATCCGTGGCAATGTGAATCAAAGAAAATGTAACCTCCCATGGGTGAGACCCTAGCCGTGCCTCCACCTATGGGAGGCTACTGGATGATTTTTCTCTTTGCTCTTATCACACGGCTGGAATACCAGCCATGGCTCAACCTGTGGCAACCCATATTTCTCTAAAAAATCAACGTTTTGGCTTAGATCATTCACCGTCCTGGGTCACATTCAGATCATGGCATCTTTTGACACTGGATTAACTAAAAGAACTGTGAAAGCACTAAAACAAACAGATTAAACTCAATTAGAGGCATAAAATACATTAAGAACAAGGGACAAAATATAGTGTTTTCAACACTTATCAGAATTCTAGGGGGATAATATCTTCTCTTCCAATTTTCTCTTTTCTCAATTTTATTTTAGTTTTCAACATTAAAGGAGAATTTTGTTCTTGAGAATTCCTTTGTGAAGATTCAAGAGATTGAGTCAGATAAAATGGATTGATTAGCATGGTTTAATTCTTGTTTACAATTCTTTTGGATTATTGATGAATTCTTTTGATTATAATAAGATTATGATGATTTTTTTTATTTTCCATGAGCTAATTTCATCCTTGTCTACGGTTTGTATGATGTGTTCATGATATGGAATTGAATATAATCCCTTTTGATTATTTTTATTATTCCTAATTGAATTGATTGATTGTTTAACTTAGGTTTTGAACGAAGGAATGAAAGTTGAAGTTCAATTCTAGAATTCATTCCTTTAGGATCTTAAAATAAATTAGAAATATAAGTTTTAAGATTATACTTTAGTTTTTGATATATGATTTGATAGAATAATTTCTATGAATGCGATTACTGATAGATTGATTTTTATTCTTTGAATTGTTAGAAACTAAGGCTTTAGAGTAATCAATTGGGTATATTCATGAACATATAGGATTGATAAACTGAATACAAACCCTAAGCATTATTCATTCATTATTTTAAAACTTATTGCATCTTAATCTACATTTTCTTTTAATTTCCTGTTTTGCAATTATTTCTATTCAAAACATTCAAACTATTTTCATTTAATTTGCTTTAAACAGAGACAAATATTTCCTTTTGCAATTCCTTGAGAGATATGAACTTAGGTGCTTTCAATATACTGCAATTGCTCTGTATACTTGCAGATCGCTTTTTGACAGGTTATTTTGAGGTGAACATTAACTGTTTGCCCACTATGGATAATCTGCTATGTAAAAGAGTGTAAGTCAACTATCTTTGTCCTGTGTGTTTGAATTCTGGTGAGTCCACTCTGCATACTCTTGTTGATTGTTCTTTTACTCGAAATTGCTGGTGTGAATCCTCTGTTGGTTTCTTAAGGGATTCCTTTATTGGTTTCTTAAGGGATTCAAGTACTCATTTTATTAGTTGGCTTGCCTCTGTTTTTAAAGAAAAAAACCTTAAAGTGTGTGGTCATGTTGCTACTATCCTTTGGAAAATTTGGTTACACCTAAATGCTGTTGTTTGGAAAGGCCAAAGATCAATCCCTAGGCAAATCATTGCTGGAGCTCGCTCATACCTTTATAGGTGGTTGCAAGTTCAGGGTTGTGGAAATGAATCTCAAGCCCAAAGTGTTGTTCAATGTGAAGTTCTTGCAAAATGGTTTAAGTCAAGCCTGGGTCAGGTTAAATGTAATTGTGCTACAGCTATCTTTCAAGTCTTAAAGAAGATAGGACAGGCTGTGTTATCACAGGTTCTAGAGGTGAATTTTTTGGAGCAAAATCTGCAACTTTCGACCACCCTAATGGTTGTCCCACTCTTGCAGAAGTAATCAGTTTGTTGGGTGAAAGAACTAGGCCTACAAATTGTTGATTTCAAACTTGATTCTCTTATCACAATTCAAGCCATGTCTCTTTCATTGAATGATTTATCTCAGTTTGGTTTGATATTAGATGATTGTAAGAAACTTTTCAAAGAGATTAATGATTGTTCTATCTCTTTTATTAGGAGGCTAGCGAATCAGGTTGCCCATTTGTTAGCAAAGGCACATGTTTCTATACCTGGCAGCCAAGTCTAGATTTCTAGTCCTCCAATGTTTATTTGTAATGCTTTAGTTTCTAATATTGAATGACATTCCTTGTTAAGTTTCAAAAAAAAAAAAGGGTTTTTAAGATCTAAAGGTATGATATTGTTTTAGCTTCTCTATTCATTTTTCATTCATTCATTCCACAAATCTAGTTGTTGAAGAGCACTTCTTTCCCATGTTGAGTGGTTAGCTTCAATAGGTGAAGGCGAAGGAGAGAGAAGTAAAGCAATTGTCTTCACATAAGAAGAAAGGAAAGGAGAGTTAAAGGAGGGCTTAGTGGCAAAAAAATTAATAAAAAACTTGAATGGGGTGCCATATCAGCAATGTCATTAGTTCAGTTGATGGTTTAAGGATGGAAAGACCATCTAGTTACAACATGGCAAAGTTCAATAATTTTTCTATCACATTTTGAAATTAGAGGACGAAAGTGTGTATTAGTCAATTGTTCAAGAATGACAGATGAAATTAATCCTATTTTTAATTAAAAATTACTATCTCAGCCCCAAAAAGATTATTTATTATTTTTTTTTAAGATGTTTCAAAATAATTGCCTGCTATAAAAATAGATATAAATATTTATATTTTATCCTTATTAATTGAAAGTTATAGTACTTATGTATTCTCAAAATTAATAAAAAATAAAGTAATAATAAATAAGTATAAGTAAAGGTATAAGTGAAAAAATATTAATAAAATTTATAAGTTGGTAATAATTAATGATATTTTATTAAATTAAGTGGAAAAAAAAAAAGTAGACAATGCTTTTGGGATGAAAGGAGTAATGAGGAGCAATTATAATTTTTTTTTTTTACTAAAAGATGTTTATTAATGTTTTTTTTTTTTTTGAAGTACTTAGATATTTAGCTACTTTTTTCATCTCAAATTTTTGTTGCATACTTTTTTTTTTTTTTTTTGGTATTTAAGTTCATTATATTTTGCCCCTTTAATTTTGTATCCCGGCTTCGCCATTGGACTAAACTTACATATTAAAAAAAAAATTACATTTTTCTAATGTGAAAACAGAGAATAATATGTTAAGGAAAAACTTTGTTATTAAATTATTAACCTATAGTCGTCTCCCCCCTAAACTTCTTGTTTTTGTAGAATAAATAAGGACTAAACTTGACTATGTTAAAAATGTACACTTTTCTAATATGAAATGAAAACACATTATTTAATGTTATTAAAATCGGATAGGACCGATCGGTTAAATGGAGAACCAACCATTAATTTAGTCTAAAATTTTAAAAACTGAATCTAGCAAAACGATGTTGTTTTAATATAAGAAAAATTAAAAAATAAAAAATAAATAAAAAACCAATTGGATTATTGAACTTGATCGGAGACCGTGAACATGTGAGGAGACCAATTTACTATCTGGTTTAATTTTAAAAAAACTGAAATTATTTCATAATTTTTTATTCAATAAATATAAATATTTCTAGATTTATTAATCCATGTCTTTTTGTGTATAAATTTATTAGCGTGCAAGTTAAAAATTCTAGTTGTTAAACTCAAACATTAACTTTAAAAAATAATAATAATAAACTTCATAAAGAATTAGAAAAATATTTGTTCATAAATATAAATTAACTCAAAATTATTACATATAATAATTAAAATATTATTCGTAACATATGATACAATGATTCGGAGCAAATTATATTATGGATCTGGAACCATGGTGTATTATGGGTCCAAGGTACGTGTTAAATATAATATATGTAGTAAAAAAATCAAAAGTTCACTTTGTATTAATGGTAAACATATTAGCATAGGCTTCTCTTAAAGTCGTTTAGGTTCAAGTCTTAGGCATAAATATTTTTTTTTTTTTCAGTTAATCCTTTTTTTCTCCCTTTTCAGTTGATCTTTTTTTTTTTTTCCTATTTGAGTTTTTTTAGTTATTATTTGTTTCTTTTCTTTTCTTTTTTGCCTTTTTTATTTGTTTGTAATATTTTCAATTAAAATTATTTTTATTTTATTTTATTTATCTAAGAAAAAAATTATATTAATGTTTGAGTTTTTTTGTTTGTTCAATTGTTCTAATATTAATTTTTAAAAGAATAATATTATATTAATGGTTGTATTGTTTTTTTATTTGATTCTTATAATGATAATTAATTTTAATATCATTAAATTTTCAATGTAATTTTTATTTATAAATTTTAACATTTTTATGGATAATTTTTTTAAGGATAATTTAACAAAAAGATTAATGTCATGTTTATCTTTTTTATGACAATGAATTTTTAAAAATCAAATCTTTTTTTAAATAATAATAAATTCATTGAAAATTTACCGTCAAATATAATTTATATAATAATAATATTCACCACTTATAAGCAATATGTTCATTAAGTATTACTTATAAATTCATCAAATATATAGTGTATGTTCATCATTTGTAAATTATAAATTCATATTAAATTTTGAAATATCAGATTTATTAGATTTAAAGTTTAAATTTATCACATATAATTATCAAATTTATTAGATATAACATTCAGGTTCATCATATCACATGCAGATTCATTATCTTTTATTGTCAGATTCATGATTTAATGATTCTATAATTTAATTTTATTCATTCCTCATATTTATAATTTTTATTTTTTAATATTTCACATATAATTATGAGATTTATTATATTTAAAATTTAGATTCATCATATATAATTATCATATTTATTAGATATAACGTTTAGCTTCATCATATATCATATGCAGATTCATTATCTTTTACTGCTAGATTCATAATTATAAATCAATACTAAATTATCTATTTTTTTTTATTAATCAACAACTAGCTCTATTGCCTAGATCGAGTATAATTCAAAACAATATAAGCAACATATTCATTAAGTATTACCTATAAATTCATCAAATATATGGTGTAAATTCATCATTTGTAAATTGCATATTCATGTTAAGTTTTAAATTATCAGATTTATTAGATTTAAAATTTAGATTTATCATATAATTACCAAATTCATTAGATATAACATTCAGATTCATCATATATCACATGCAGATTTATTATTTTTTACTGTCAAATTCATGATTTAATTATTTTATAATGTAATTTTATTCATTTATCGTATTTATAATTTTCATTCTTTAATATTTCACATATAATTATGAGGTTTATTATATTTAAAGTTTAGATTCATTACATATAACTATTAGATTTATTAGATATAGTATTTAGGTTCATCATATATCACATGTAGATTAATTATCTTTTACTACCAGATTCATGATTATAAATTAATACTAAATTATCTATTTTTTTATTAATCAACAATTAGCTCTGTTATCTAAATCAAATAGAATTCAAAACAATATAAGCAACAAATTTATTAAGAATTACTTATAAATTCATTAAATTTATGATGTTGATTTATCATTTGTAAACTATATTCATTAGTTATACTAATAAAAGAATAAATATATTTTTTAAAAGTGATAAATTTATATTTTATATGTTATGAACCTATATTTTATAACTGATAAACTTATTTTATATGATTTATGAACTTTTATAGATTAGTTTCTAACCATAAAAATTTTAGATATTGTTTTAATAATATAAATATTACAACAAAATTTTAATATCATAAAAAATTAAAAATATTAATTTATAATTAATTTAAATAAATAATAATATATATTATTAATTTTATATAAATTTATAGAAAGTGAATTTTATTTGATGCATTAAATAATTTACCTAAAAAATATAAAATAATATTTAATAACTCTATTAGTTTTATCAAATTCAATATAAATAAGAAATCAAATTGATAATTTCATAGAAATAAATAAATAAATATTTATAAAAAAATTCAATTATTAATGTAATTTTTTTCTTATAGAAATTAATATAAATTTGATTAGAACAATTAAATAAAAAAATTAATTACTAATATTATTTTAATTAGAAATATTACAAATAAAAAAATAACTTAAAAAGGAAAAAAATAAAAAATATATATAAAAAAAAATTACTAACTGGAATTCAAACCCGCCATATCAGATATGTATACTTATTATATTAACCAGCCAAATCATTTAATAATTTTAAAATTTTTATAACATATATAATAATTAATGTTTTGATCTATGTCCACAATACAATATAGATTCGAATGCATATTATAACAACTTATCATTCGAAGTATATGAGGTTGATGATTTAAATCATCAAACCCTTTATTTTATTTTATTTTAAGGACTTTTGACAGCCAAAAAAAATTGACGGAAAGAAAAGTAGTCAATATATTCGAAAGGGATCAAAATATTCAAAATAAAAGTTATCTTTCGTTGGTAATAAAAATAAAAATAAATAGCACTTAATTTATATTAAACAATAAAAACAAAAGGTTTATCGTTTTTAATTAGTGCTCTAGTCATGTACGTGGTCGTGGCCCACATTTTGTCGTGGGTTTTATTATATGTTTTTATTTAATTTATATTTTTTTAAAAATATTTTAATATACTCAATTATTAAAAATGATACATTCTTATCTTTATCTGAACAAAAGATTTAGGATTGATTCGAGGATTTACCTGTCCCATCTACCTAAAGATATTATCTGCTTGACCCAAAATTAATTAATAAAAATAAATAATTAATAAATTTAAAATTTTTGTAATAAAAGGAAATCATATTTTGATATTAAAAAAATTGAATTCTCTTTTTATTTTTTTTAATGGGATTTAATTCTATATTCTCTTATAAAGAAACATACTTTAAATGAATTGAAAAATAAATATATAGAATGATAATAAAATTTTGTTTAATTGATAATATATAGAAATATATATTAACATGGAGATATATTAAAATTATTTAAAATATATCAAATGCAAAAAAAGAAATGAATATTGATTTAAAAATAAAATAAAATTATTTGCTATTAGTATGTTTTTATCTTTTTGGTATTAAAAATTTATTATTTAATATATTGATGTATTAATTTGTATGAAATTTTGAGTTGTGAAATATCATTGTGCTAATAATTTTAGTTACTTATATAATACACGCTTGTAGTCTTAATGATTACTATAATATTTATTTATTAATATGTATTGAAATTTTAATTATTAAATTAAAATAAGATGATTTTAATTAATTTGATACTTTTTAATTTATGGCAATTTACTAGTTTTGAAATTATAAATTTTATTAAATATATTTGGCAGTGACCATTTCTTTTATAAAAGAATAAAATCTTTATTTTTCAATCATTGTTATAATATATTTTTTATTTCGTTAATAACCCATCAGGCCAATTTCATGTTCAGTGTTCACATTGGTTGGTTTAGTTTGGGACTAATACATTTAGAGATGTTCAAATGGTTGGTTTGATTCAAAACTGAACCAAACTAAAAAAACTAAAAAACCGAAGTTATATTTTATAAAAATCAAACCAAAATCAAATTTCATGTAAAACCGAACCGAATAATTATATATAGAATATTTATCAATAATATATATATATATATATATATATATATATATATATATATATATATATATATATATATATATATATATATATATATATATATATATATATATATATATATATATATAATTTTTTTGGATAAAACCAAACTGAACTAAAATTTAATTAAATTCTCTATTTTAAAAATCAAATCAAACCGAAATTCTTAAAAAATTAAACCGAACCAATCAGTTCGATTTAATTTTTCTATTTCAGTTTGGTTTTGCTCACCCTTAAACACATTGGGGTAATGGTCAAAATTAACGCGCTCTAATTTAATACTTTTTATTACCACATGTACATAACTAACTATAAAAATCCTTGGCATTTCTCTTTTTTCTTTTTCTCTCTAACTCTCTCTTAAATTTTATTTCTTAAATTACTGCTAATCTTCTCTTGTAATCGGCATTAGTTCTAATATTTTTTTATTAGATTTGCTATTGATAAACTCATTTTTGCTGTTGTTGCCATATTCACTACTGGTTCCACTTATTCGTCTTCTACTTATGCGTCATCGTCTACAATCGCTAAATGTTTCTTTTGCTCTATCACGTTCTCGGCATTATTGCTTCCGCAATCATATCCGAATCTCTCCATTTTTACTATATACTTGTAAGTGAATCTATATTTACTACTGCTAGAGTGATAGTTTTTATTTTATTATTTTGTGTTAGATTGTATTTTTTTTTTAATGTTATTTTGTCTTTCCTTTGTAGAAATTTTCTCATTGAAAACTTTGTTATGTCTTTTTTTGTTGGAAGTTATTTTTTTATTATGAGTTTGATGGTATGTCTGTGTACTCTTGCATTTCAAATGAGAAAATAATGATTTATTGTATCTACTATTACTTATTATACCCACTATTACAGTTGTAGTTTTTTAAAAGATTTATTATGCTTAATTATATTGATTAACCTTGCCCTTACCATTTTATTTTATTTTTGATATTAAATTATCCTTAAGTAGAATAATCTAATAATGTTTTGCATACATATGTTTTAATTGATTTAAGAGTAAATAATCTTAATAATTTAAGTGCATGTTAATTATATAATATAATATTATAATTCAATAAAGAAATACCTTATTTCAGTTGAAATTTTTATTTAATTTTACAAGTCAAATATAATTAAGATAAATTGATTTGTTTTAAAAGAATTTATACTTCTCAAAATTATAATTTTGCCTTAAGAAAATAGGCATTAGTTGAAAATTAAAATTACGTTAAATTTTTGTAAAAAAAAATATTTTATGTAAGCAACAGTATATTTTCCATTACGGACTTTTGAAATTTTTTTTTTTAACGTTACTGTTTGCATCTCATATTTTTCCCAATCCTTCTAGAATTATGCTCAGTCCATGAAAGCCCAATTAAAGTTCGATCCAATTAATTGATGTGTAATTAATTAATTTAATTAATTCATTACTTAAATAATTAATTAAGTTGATTTAAAGGATAATAGATCGGAAATAATGCAGACACGTGATTGGATTGATGGGACATTATAGTGGAACGGTCAGACGATCATAAGAGATTCCAACTGAAGAAATGACACACCGTTGGAACTTGGAAGTGGTTATAGAATTTTAATAGATCAGGCCAGGTTTTTGGGTTACAAAGCCCAACTTCCTTCGGAAACAAAATTGCCCAAGCTCCTAGTTCTGCTTCTTGCATTGCTACATGAGGAACATCGAAATGGGCAACTGGGTGGAGTCCGAAGCCTTCTCTTGCACAAGCTTTGACATAGATAAGATTAGACATATCTGATTCTTGGACAAGCCTTTCTCAACGACCCTGTCTAATTTTTTTTTTTTTTTTTTTTACTTTATGGAGAATTTCAGGTTTATTTATCATTTTTGCCATTGCACATTCTATTGCGTTCGATGGATTATCTACTGTCGTCGCTATCATGACTTCCTGTAAAAAGTGAAAATTTGGTAGATAAGAAATTAAAAAAGTGTACTTAATAGTACGTACTCCATGCAAATATTATTCATGCCAAAAACTGAAAATACTTAGATATGGATATTCGAGGAGAAACGTCCTTTTACGTTCGTGGACCACAACGTGTCACTATTAGATAAAGTTTTTTTTTTTTTTTTTTTTTCTGTTTCTTGCTATCCTTCTAAGATCTTTTTCCCCTTTTTCTGCTCCTGGTAGTTTTATTCATATATAATTCCTAATAGTTTTATTCATGCCAAAAATTAAAAATACCACATTATATTATACATATATAATGGAATAAATAAAATCATATATTACTTGGATATGGATATTCGAGGAGAAACATGTCACTATTAGATAAAGATCTTTTTTTTTTCCATTATTTTCTTTCAGTTTCTTGCTATCTTTATAAAATCATTCTATATGAATAGTGATTTTTCACCTTTTCTTGCCTTTTTTCTGCACCCGGAAAATATTTACACTAAATTATATACATCCGGAAAATATAAATATAACACATAATAAAAATTTAAATATGAATGTCTTTCTATTTGAAAAAAAAAAAAATAGACATGTGATTTTTAATAAATAATTTTTTAAATTTATAACTAAATGTTGATGGGATGCATCAGTGGATTTTCCATGTGAAATGATTGAGATATTTGCATTTTCTATTTTTTTTTTTTTTTTGCCAAAATGAGATGCATTTTCTAGTTATTAGCATACTTCCAATTATAATTATTCTGAAATTTGTTAATGACCAACACTTTTTTTTTTTAAATAATAAAATTTTTACAATATTTTAATATTTTGACATTTTAACATTTTAGCTTATATTATTATACTTTGGTGCCTAAAATCTTAAAATATAATATATTTTAATTCTTAAATTACTATTAATATAAAACACTTCCAGTTCTTTAAAATCAAGAATTCTTTATTGAAGTCAGTTTGGAAACTTAAAACAACACGAATTAAGGTGCTAATTACTCATCACAAAATAATCTCTCTCAGAAGAATCTTGCCATTTTTTAAAAAATCAGAATAATTTCAATGGAAAAACATATAGAGATTATCAATATTTGACATGTCTGCAGAAATATTTTGTTAATCATCTACACAAAATATAGAACTTTAACTAGGCAGAGGATTGTGTTTTTGCTGTACCTTTTTTGCAGGGATTATGATAGAGATGTTATGTATCTAAAGGGACGTTTTTGTATTTCAGCTTAAAGAAAAAATGAGACTTACAGCGATTTGATTCTTGATCTCATCTGGAGTAAGCAAAGGCTTGCCATCAGAATCCTCAAAGAGTGATAAAAACATCAAGCAAATCTTCCATTTCCTTTCTTTCACCACTCCATAATCGAATCCTTTCTTCAATGATTGGGTTCTGATAATTCCTAATAGTTTTATTAGCACCAGTAACAATCTTTTCCTGTCCATCAAGATCAAGTCCTAACAAGAAAGGCATATAATCAGAAACACAAAACCCACACATATATTTCAAAGCAGTAAAAATTGCATCAACATGTTCAATTTCTTCAGGACCAGGCCCACCATCAGGCATTCCTTTACCAAAATATCTTTCACTGAAAAAAATAATTTTTCTAATAACATTTCCACAATAATTCCTTGTAGTAAGTCTCAAATCCACATTCTTGTTTTTCTTGAATTGGTTATCATTACAAGGAAAACGCGAATTACCGACAAAAAATACCGACTAACGAATATTAGTTTGTAAATTTTAATATTTACCGACGAAATACCGACTAAATACAGAAATTACTTTAATTTTTCAATTACCAACTCTTCATCGACTAATTACTGACTATAGTTTACCGACCGAAATATTCAGTCACTAAATAAAGCGCCAAAACCTGGCGCCATATATTATCGACTGAATATCAACTATACTGTTGTCACTAAACTAACAAATAATTTGTATGAATAATAATTCCATGCTCATGTATTACTGACTGAATATTTAATCGGTAATATTTATTTACCAACCAAAAAATGTGTCGGTAAATAAATTTAAAAAACTAAAGAAAAAATAACAAAGTTGATTCAATTTACCGACTAAAAATGTAGTTGGTAAATACCGACTATAATTTTTTGGTCGGTAATAGTCATTTACCAACCGAATATCGTGTCGGTAAATAAATTTAAAAAACTAAAGAAAAATAGCAAAGTTGATTCATTTTACCGACTAAATCATGTAGTCGGTAAATACCGACTACAATTTTGTAGTCGCTAATATTTATTTACCGACCGAATATCGTGTCGGTAAATAAATTTAAAAACTAAAGTTAATGCATTTTACCGACTAAATCATGTAGTCGGTAAATACCGACTACAGATTTTAGTCGGTAAATACCAACTAAATTATTTTTGGACGCTAAGCAAATTAAAAACAAATATATGAGTTATATCGATTCAGTTTACCGACTAAAATTCTGTAAATACCAACTAAATTGTATAGTTGGTAAATACCGACTAAGATAGTTTTGGTCGGTAAGCGAAACAGATATATATGCATTATGTTGAGTGATTTTACCGACTAAAATTTTTAGTTGGAAAATACCAACCAATTTCCTGCAGTCGGTAAGCAAATAAAGGTATATGGATCTGTTTTATTTTTACCGTCAAAATATTCAGTCGGTAAATACCAACAAAATATTCAGTCGGTAATTATATAATCCATTCCCGCCTAAATAAAAGTGGAGGGAAATTTTCCCTCCATATTTTTAGCAATACATATTTACATTTATTCTTTATGAATATGACAACATAATAACCAAATATAATAATGTACAATATATTAAGATAATTATGTTGGAATGAAATATTTAATATAATATATTAATGTATAAATAAATATTTAAAATAGTTATAATAATTAACGATTAAAAATTTAGTGAAATATTTAAATTAATTTATAAAATAATTCAAGATAAAAATTTAAAATATTAACTAAAATAAAATTAATAATTTTAAAATATATGAAAGTGTAACTAATAATTATTTTAATTACTTCATCATAGATACCGGCAAGTATGATATATAAGTAGGAAAAAAGATGTATAATCAAACAGTTGATGTATAATATATTATAGGCAATATTTTAGAAAGTTAATAGTAATAATTAGATAATAGAGAGACTTTACAATATAGCTAATTATTGCAGCGTATTCATAATTAAATAACTAAAATAGCAATTTATTATTTCATTTTTATAAAAATTTATAATTGAAAATTAAAAATCCAAAAAATATTAAGATAGTGACGTAGCAGAGCGATCGATTTTAAAGAAAACTTAATTATAATCTGTTAATTCATGCACGAATACCGAAAGTAATTAATCTATCAAAACTTATTGATTCTAGGAATTCGATGAATTAGGCTTATAAAATAAAATAATTTTTTTTAATAATATATTTTTAGACGGAGAAAAATATTTAGAAGTTTTTAGACCTTCTCGAATATTTGATCTCTGAAAAGTATTTATGGACTTCACTGCTCACATCATTTTGCTTCTTGTTCTTCTTGTATATATATTTTTATTATCATATATAAAGGGTTGTGTTCTGTGTCATATAACTTGTATTAGCCAAAAATATTGTCATAATAATATTAATAATTCATTTGAAACTTATGGAATAATAATTTTTTAGCATTTCTATACCTCGACCTTATTTAAAAAAATTGATTTCATAGCTTACAGTATTGTGATATCAAAATACTTAAAGAAGCTAGGAGCATTATTCTCTTTCAAAAAGTTTTGGTATCGTTATTTTGAACTTTTTGTGCCTAGATCTCATTTAAATAGATTGGTTAATAAACGATCTCGGCTTTTTCTAATATTATTATAATATTAATTAATAATTTAAAAATAAAAATAATTAAATAATTTTTTAATTATAAAACACATAATTACAATATAAATATAATATAGATTGATGAATTTAATAACATAAAAAATATAAATTATTATATTAAAAAATTTAAATATTTTGAACAAGATACTAAATAATTAATAAGATAATAACTAACATAATATGTAATAGATATATAATAAATAACTAAAAAATGTACAAAAATAATTCAAATACATTTAATAATTAAAATATAATTAATAAATTACCGACCATTTAAATGGTCGGTAAATACTAAAAGATATTTCCCCTCCGCATTTGTTCTTCTCTCTCCCCTCGTTTTTTTCTGCTCCCTTGCTTGTTCTCTTCCGTCTTCTGCTCCCATTTCACCATATGCTTCTGTTTTTTTTTTTTTTTAACCTATCTATATCACCATTTCATCATTTCACCATCTGCTTCTCCTTCTGGTTTTTAACCTATCGCCGGATTTTCTCCCATCACCGGTGAAATCTGTTTGAGATTTTTTTTTTAAAAGATTTTCTGCTTTGCTGCCGTCGGTGTTGGGTGTTGGGTACTCGATTTCCTACGGGTTTAATTCGTGTTTGCCTCAAGGTAATTGTTTATTTTCACTTTGTTTTTTTAATTTCGATTTCCTGCATGTTTAATGACTAATTTTTTTTTTTCAGATGATGTTAATAGGAATGACTAATTTTTAATTCTGTTAATGGGTACAGGAGGATTTTAATCAATAGAATTTCTAGAAATTGCTCATTGAAGGTGTCAATTTGATTTTTTTGCTCAACCATCACTGAATTGGGAGACTGGTGGGACGTTCTTCTGTTATTCTAGGAACTAATCAGGTAATTCATCATATTCTTTACAATTCTATCAATGCTATCATGTACATAAATCTAACTTAGAAACTTAGAGAAATTTTGATAGTTATGCCTTTATTTGATAGGTGTGGGCTGTATCCAATTTCCTGTGTTAATTTTGATTGTTATGCCTTTGTTTGATTGCAAAGCTCGAATGTTGGATTTCTTGATTTGTCTTGATTTGTCTTCTTCCTTCTGCAATTCCTATTAATCAGGAGCAAAACAATAATAAAAACTGGAAAAAAAATGAAATAATTACATTCTTTTAGTGTACCTTTCTTTCTAGAAATTTATTACCATAAGCCATGTCAAAAAAAAAAAATGAAAATGACCACTCAATGCATATATATAGTATATTCTCACTTATAATAGTGAGTGAAGGTGCATCATTTTCTAATGTAATAGTACATCTTATAATTTTTCCATAAACATAATCTATGTATATCTTGACTTAACTATGAGTAGTATTAAATTAAAAATAATAATTAATGAAGTATGAAATAATTGAAATTAACTTACCAGAAAGCAAGTCAGCCAGGCTTTCCATGGGATAATAATGACAGAGAACAAGTTTGATTCTCTTTGCATAAAGATAAGCAGTAACAGGAACAAGATAATCACATTTTTGGCTGATTTGAGCTAATCTCTCAACTCTTTTACCAAACTCACGTCTGCCAACACTCACTCTTCTAAATCTTTTCACAGCATAAAGTTTTCCTTCTAATAACACCACTTTCTCTGTCATCCCTAAACGACTTTGCCCTAGAACACTAACAGATGCCCTTAAAACTTCCCTTAAAGTCAATTGATGAGACTCATTACCTTTATTATGACAAGAACAAAGGCAAATCATCAACAAACCCAACTAAACAATCTTCAGAATATTCAAGAATTGACCCTAATTTGCAATTTATTATGTTATCTGCATCTCTAGGATTGGGACTCCATCTGGGTTTTACAGCAAAAGCTCTTGTTAGCATTTTCTTTTTCTTTTTCTTCCTTTCTTGAAATGTTTTGTGAAGAGGATTAATAACAATGAATGGTTTTGGGATTATGGGTTATTTTAATTAAATTTCTAGTATCCATCGAATTAATAAAATTATTGGGAGTTGGCTATTTTTGTTTGGTATTGGGTTAGATTTGATTAAACAGTCCAAAAAAGGAATCCAATTGAAATTCAAAAAGTTATTTTAATAAGCTAAATTTTTAGTAATATATATAACAAGTCCTGTTGAATCTAAGCTATATAATTGGGAAAAGAGATCCAATTTTGCTTTATAATAAAAATCAATAATTAAAATTCTAACACATTATTCTCTGTCTCCAAAGGACAGTGGGGATGGTTCAATTGTTTCTGCCCATATGGGGCTGTTTGTCTATATTGAGTTGCTGTAACATTTATCAATTATACACATATTCTCTTTAAATATTTATGATACATTAAAAGTAATGAAAAAATTATTATTTCCTAAATCAATTTCGCATTATGTACATAATTATTATAACTTATTTATAATTTATCATTTGTGGTTTTACAATTTCCTTTTAACATTAAAGACGAGAAAATCGGATCCTAAATTTATTATTTAAGAAAATATAAATTTACCGTCATATTATACTTCAGTGTGCACTAATATGAATTGTTTAGCTAATTTTCGCTACGATAAATTGTGAGAAAAATAAATTTTAATGACTTGTGATTAAAAGTTTTAATATATATATAATTGAAAAAGAGGAAGATGGCCCAACTAAATTTTGGAGAGAAGCTTAGGCCTATCTCTGAAAACTCCGCATACAGGTCAACGAGATAAAAGCCAACAAAACTCTCTCGGCCTTTCTACTGTTTTTAATTTTATTCGAAGGCCCAATCTCACTGTAAGAGAATTTCAACTCAAGTAATAGCAGTCAATCATTGCTTCCATCTAACTTCGTTCTAGTTATGAAACATTTGGCTGGAAAATAATAAAGCTCAAGAAAGTCTGAAAATAATACTTCCTAGAAAGTCTGAAAATAACTTGCAATTGATAAGCTAAGAAAAAAAACTGCTCCTGCAACAGTTCTCATGCTTTCAGGCATATAATGGTCTAGAATTCCATTATAGAAACAGCGCAAATTATCCCCTGTTTCAGAGCAGAATTTCGACGTTTCTTCTCAACAATTGCAGCTAGTATCATACATAGAATTGACATCAGAATACCAATCTTAATTCTTTGTGACATTGTCAATCTTTTTTCCTTTCCTGTGAGCTTCTTTGTAGACTACACTTTGATTCTAACATTAATTTAGTTAGGCAAGTCTAATTAGAAAATGGGAGCAAATCAGTTAGTTAGGCAAGTCTAATTAGAAAAACATATTGGGGTTTTAATTTAAGGTCTATTTCAAATTCAATAATTATAAAAACAGATTGGGGTTTTATTTCATGTTTTAATAATAATTTAAAAAAATCAGTATGTAACTTTTAATTTGAAAATATGTAACTATGAATTTAGAGAATTTTTGCTTCACCATGTTTAGACAACTGTTAATTTTTGTTGTTGCCTAACTAAGGAATTTAGGGAATTTAGGTGCATCCCTAGATATTTATTTAATTTTTTTCTTTTTTAACTTTGGTGCATCCCTAGGTAAACACAAGAACAAAAAATGAGAGTTGATCGTCAATGGATGTACAATAGGCTTAATGTTGATGGCACCATTAACAATGAGTTTGTTGATGGTGTTGAAACCTTTGTCACTTTTGCTTGTAATCATTCGAGTATGCGAGATGTGACTGAGATAAGGTGTCCTTGTAAGAAGTGTCACAATAGAAAGTACCAAACGCTTGAAGACGTGAGATTGCACCTTTTCAGA
This sequence comes from Reutealis trisperma, assembly GCA_947687605.1. Lineage (NCBI taxonomy): Eukaryota > Viridiplantae > Streptophyta > Magnoliopsida > Malpighiales > Euphorbiaceae > Reutealis > Reutealis trisperma. Next base: position 364,985 of record CANTUT010000062.1, read on the forward strand.
AAAGGATTCGTTCCGGATTACTATGAATGGAATCGACATGGAGAACCGTATATGAGTGCAGAATCTGAGCATGCTGAACGCTTTGCATCTGCAGATGTGGATACACAAGCACCAAATACATACCGACAGATGATTCTTGATGCAGCTGGGCTTGATTTTTATACAGAATACATGGATGAAGAACCTAATCTAGCTGCACAAAAATTCTTTGATATGCTTAATGCAGTCAACGAAAAATTGTGGGATGGGTGTAATAAGCATTCCCAAATGTCGGCTGTGGCATGATTGTTGCATATGAAGTTGGAGCACCATTTTTCAGAGAGAAAATTTCTCCTGCTGGACACAAATGGCTTATTACAAGATTGTCAGCTTCTTTAGCTCTTTTATCATGAAGCCATTTGTGTCCAGCAGGAGCAATTATTTCTGATGTTAAAATTTTTCTCATTTTCTTCCATTGATCATTAAGTACCCTCCACTCATTAATTTTGCGGAAAAAGTCATTGGTCTGCTAAAAAAATTGCATCATTTTTCTTAAGCATTTCACGTGCAAGAATTGGACAATTTACGGTAACAACGTTTGTTTTTCCTAAACGAATCAGACAAATATCAGTATTCATATCTTTCATCAATTGGTGAATCCACCGAAATGTCGGCCTGTACCGGATCATTTCAGGGATGTTACCGATAAGTAGCCATGGTTTAGGACCGGGTGGCAGTGGGAGTTTGTTTTCGGTGGTGTTGGATTTTTTCAGTTTAATAACTGTGCTGACAATTGAGATCAAGAGAGTTTCAAGTAAGGCTTTGATGGTGTTGGTGTTGGTGTTGGTGATGGCATCCCCGGAGGAGATGGCGGCGATGGAGAGGAAAGAAGCGGTGGAAGAGACGTTCATGGCCATATTTATTTTGTATGGCCAATGGTCGTTTGGATGTATGCATATGCACATCGCTTTGGATGGTATGGTATGGTATTTATTCTTTTTGTTAGTGAGTTAAACTCTTGCATTGAACAAAGGTTTACAATAATAAAGTAACCAAACAAATGGGAACTTTTTTTTTCTTCATTGGGTGGGATTGAAGCTTGAATTTACCAAAACTACTTGTTTATCTACTTAGATGTATATTCATTCATAATTCAAAATATTTTTTTTTTCAAACAGTAAGGTAATATAACGTAATTGTATTCATATCTATATATGGTGAAAGATAAATTATTTATATCAAAATTGAAGGATTCGTAAATAAAAAAAAAATATTTAACTATGATATGATTCCAAACGCAATATAATAGTTTTCTTAAAATTTTATTATATTTTTTATTCATACCCTTACTTATATTCATTTATTACGGTTTTTTATTAATTTAAGAATACACAAATATTACATTTTTCAATTAATAATAATAAAATAGACAAAATCTATATCCATTTTTAAAGTGGGCAAATATTTTGAAATATCTTAAAAAATAATAGATAATTTTTTTTTTGGAACGAAGGCAATAATATTTTACTCTCTCTTTGATTTGTTTAATATTGTCTTTTAATAACAGTCAGAGGTAATCTGATTGATCTTCTTTCTTCAAGGGTGCGAGAAGAAAAAATTATTAAATTCAAATCTTTTAAACCACAAAAAGTTATTAATAATTTAGTGAGATATTAAAGAAAATGATTACTCTTATTGTTATCTTATAATGTTATTTCGGCTTTTATATATATATATATATATATATATATATATATATATATATAAAAGAAAAGGAAATTTTTCAAAAACAACCAAAAAACGCAAAAGTTTTCAAATGGATGGTACATATGAAAAAATTTAAAAATAAATCGTGAACTTTAAAAAATAACATTTGTAGGATCCACTGTGAATCAAAACAAGAACCTTATTTTGAGAGAGACATCGGCGATCACGAGTAAATTGCACGCCACAGAAGTTGAAATTTACAATGGTATAACCCATTTTGGAAAGAGACACCGCTTTATGGGGGCCCATGAGTTTTTTTTTTTTTTTTTTGCCAATTTTTATTTGTAATCTAAATGTATGTTTGTATATCGATTGAAATTTTTATTTAGAAATAATAAGGTCACTAAATTATTATTATTATAGAAAATAAAATGAACTGAAAATAGAATAGCGAGTTGTATTTCAAAGGTTGGATAAGGACTAATCTCAGCCTGTTTTTTCGTATAATAAAAGAGGGAGGAAAAATTTAAAATTCAATTTTTTCCTTTTTTGTTATTTAAATAAGAGCAAGTGAAAGGAAAATAAAGTTATTAAATAAATTTACTTTCCTTTTATCTGTCACTTGTTTACTTTATATTGTATGATCAGTAAGGAGATTCATTGAGCCAAAAAATACATAACAACCATAATAATTTATGAAAATTGAATCCATAAACTCTAATAAATGTTATTAAACCCAATTTTATGATTATAATAAAATCTTGATTTATAAGATACGAATACACTTAAATACAATAAATGTGGCATATTGAAAATTTTGACATTATTAATAAGTTTCTTGAGGCAAAAATTTTGGTATATGTCTTTGAGTAACTAGTATTTGTTTGGTATTTTTTTTAGTTTGTTCAAAAAAGAATATACCTAAAAAATGGTATATGTAAAATATAAGACATAATTGCTAATGAAAATTAGAGAAAATAAGTTGTATTTTTGTGTATTTAATATACAAGAATGAATACATATATATAGAGTTATCTGACACAGTTAGAGGCATGATAATGGAAGCTGCACATGGGACAATTTAAATTATGTACAAGCTGCACATGTTGGATAGATTGAATTCTGGATTTCTTTTGGATACTTTAACTTTCATTAACAACCCCCCTCAAACTCATGATGGAATAATGGATGCCAATTTGAGTTTGTGCAAAAGATCTTGAAAATGAGTAGGCAAATGAGTTTTAGTGAAGATATCAGCAGTTTGATTAGCGGATGAGACAGATTGTAGACAAATGGTGTCTTGAAGGACATGATGGCGAACAAAATAATAATCAATCTCAATATATTTTGTTCATTCATGAAATACATCATTATGTGAGATCTGAATTGCACTTCTATTATCACAATGAAGTATAGTGGCAGAGGAATGGGTGATACCCATATCTGCTAACAACTAGCGTAACCATAATAATTCTGATGTAGTGCCAGCAAGTGCACGATATTCCGATTATGTGCTAGAGCGGGCAACAATAGTTTATTTCGTGCTTCGCCAAGAAATAAGGGAATCTCCTAAAAAGAAATAATAACCAGTGGTAAAGTGGCGATTAGTTGGATCACCAGCCCAATTTGCATCAGAATAACCAGATAATTCTAAAAATGTATGAGTAGAAAAATGTAAACCATGGAAAAGTGTTCATTTAATATAACGAAGGATTCTTAGGACTGCTGCATAGTGGGATGAACATGGTGCAGACATGAATTGACTAACTAGATGAACAGCATATGAGATATCTGGTAGAGTAACTATAAGATAAATAACACTTTCAACTAGTTGGCGGTATAAAGTAGGATCATTAAGAGGAGTACCATCCAGAGGAGTAAGTTTACAGTTGAGCTCTAAGAGGGTTGCAACTGTTTTACTATTAGTAATACCAGCTCTAAAGAGTAGATCAAATGCATACTTGGTTTGAGACAAATAGTACCCTTGAGAATTGTGAGAAACTTCAAGGCCCAAGAAATAGCTGAGAGTTCTGAGATCCTTCATTTCAAATTGTTAGCTAAGATATGTTTGAACTTCTGAAATACCTGTTGTGTCATTTCCTATAATGATCATATCATTAACATAAAGTAACAGAAGAATAATTCCTCGATTGGTGTGCCGAACAAATAGTGCTGAGTCATGTTTGCTAGAGACAAAACTAAATTTAGTAAGAGTGAAACTAAACTTGGCAAACCATGCCCTAGGAGCTTGCTTCAATCTTTACAGAACCTTTTTTAGTTTGCAAACCTTATGAGGAGTATGATAACCAGGAGGAGATTTTATGTAAACTTCTTCAGATAAATCACCATTTAAAAAGACATTTTTAACATCCATCTGAAATAGTTTCTACTTGCGAACTGCTGCGATGGCTAAAAGACTACGGACCAATGTTAATTGGGCAATTGGAGCAAATGTTTCCTCATAGTTTATTCCATATTCTTGAGTATATCTTTTAGCTACTAAACGAGCCTTGTAATGCTCAATAGATCCATCTGAGCGTGTCTTGATTTTGTAAATCCATTTACAGCCAATAGGAATCTTATCAGGAGGAAGATCAACTAGTTCCCAAGTGTGGGTTTTCTCTAATGCTTGAATTTTTTCAGTCATAGCTTGCTGCCATAGAGGGTTAGTGCTAGCCTCACGATAAGAGTGAGGTTTGTGAAGTGTAACAATAGCTGAATAATAGTGAAAATCTCAAAGGTGAGAAGGTGTTTCTCTTACCTGGGTTGATTGACAAAGAGTGATTTCAAGAGTAGGGTTAGGTTTAGGAGTAGGTGCCAGATCAACAGTTGGAGCAGGTACATTCTCTTCAGACGAGACTATGTTAGGAGGAGTATAATTAATTTCAAGAGACAACTCTATATCATTAACAGGATATAACTCAACACATGGATTAGTAAATACACGATTTATGCCAGAGTCATGAAATTTAGAAATTGTGGAAAACATAGTGTTTTCCCCGAAGACCACATGTTGCGATATTTGCAATTTGTCAGAGATGGGATCCCAACAGCGATATCCTTTATGTTCTATACCATATCCTAGAAAACAACAAAGACAAGCATGTGGTTCTAGTTTAGTGTAGTTATGAGGTTGGAGTAAAACAAAGCAAACACATCCAAAGATTTTTAGTGAATGATAGTCAGGAATCTTACCATAAAGCCGCTCAAAAGGAGAAATGTTACGAAGGATAGGGGTGGGGAGATGGTTAATTGTATAAACAGCAGTTAAAGCTGCTTCTCCCCAGAATTTTTTAGGACAACTGGATGACAGAAGGAGAGCTCTTATAGAGTCTAAGATGTGACGATGTTTGCATTCAACTCTGCCATTTTGTTGAGATGTATGAGAACAGGACCTTTGAACTAAAGTTCCTTGTTCATGAAAAAATTACAAAAGACTTGACTCTTTGTATTCCATGGCATTATCAGTTTGAAAATTTTTGATAGGACAAGAAAACTGTGTTTGAATCATCCTTGCAAATTGAATATAGATTTGTGGAAGTTCAGATCTATGTTTCATACAAAAAAAACCATGTAAAACGTGAGTAATCATCAATGAAAGTAACAAAATAGCGATTGCCACTAATTGTTGGAACTAGAGAGGGTCCCTAAATGTCAGAATGAACAAGTCCAAAAGGAGTATCACAAATAGAACTATTATTATTAAATGATAAAGCAGGTTGTTTTGCAAGTTGACAATGAGTACATTAAAGTTCTGCAACTTTTATATTTCCTAAAATACCACTCGAAATTAAGGGACGAAGTTTACTAAGAGAGGCATGATTGAGTCGTAAATGCCATTGAAACAAAGGAGACAAACTAGTTGTGGTGGACGGAGCATTGTGAGGTATTTGAAGAGATTGAAGTTCAAATAGCCTCCCGATTTTGATTCCACTTCCCACAATTTGTCTCGTCTTCGGGTCTTGTACCTGACAACCATTAGAATCAAAATGCACAGTTAATCCTAATTCACATATTTGACCAACAGAGAAAAAATTAACAGCTAAGGAAGGCACAAGATATGTATCTAGTATAGTAAGGGTAGATGTGGAAATAGTTCCAACATGACTGATGCCAATTTTATTTCCATCAGCAGTATGAACGGGGGCTAGAAACTTATTTTGGGTTTTAGACTGGAAAATGTTTGGATCAGAGGTAATATGATTGCTACATGTAGAGTCAATTAACCATTGATTATTATCTGAGTAGATAGATATGGCACTAGAAGAGAAAGCACTAGAAGACATAACCTTTTTGAATATGAATTCAAGGTCAGAAAGAGTGAAGGAGGCCTCAGAAGGGGCAGAGGAGTTGTTAGAGATAGCAGTATTGGCACTAGAGGACCTGGTTTCTGAGTTAATTTTGTACTTGGGATGATTGTCTCTTGGTCTTGCTGGCCAAGTAAGACAGTTGTTTTTGACATGTCCTAGTTTGTGGCAGTATCTGCACTCAATAGTTGGACAGTTAGAGAATGAGTGACCAGGTCGATTGCAATTCTTACAGTGTTGTAATGAATGAGTCGATGATGGCCTATGAGTAACCAGAGCCTGATCAAAGGAAGCCGGTTTGTTAATTTGCAAACAAATTTCTTCAAAAATTAATTCCTTGACAGTAGTTTCTAGTGTTGGAAGAGGATCTCTGTGCAATAGAGATACGCAAACAGGTTCATATTCAGACTGAAGAGCCATGAGAAATTAGATCAGATGGAGTTAATCTGCAGTAATTTTGGCTTGGGAGAGCTGATTCTAGACAGGTTGTATTTGACTCAGAAAATCATTGACAAATTGTCCAACTTCTTGCTTCATATTATTCAGAGTATTCCATAATTGATAATGATGAGCAAGACCAAAAATTGTATACCTGTTGTTAAGAAAATCCCAAATTTCTTTGGCAGTATCCAATTGATCAAATTTAATGTGAATACTTGGAACATAGGTGTTACGAAACTAAGTAATGATATGATGATTTTTACTTTCCCAGTCATCAACACGATCATTGTACTTTGTTTCAGTTTCACCTTAAAGATGAACAGGTTTAGGAGTTCCACTAGTGACAATCCTCCAATATTTAATTCCAACAAGATAGCTTTTCATGCTACTTGCCCAAAGATTATAATTAGTGCCATTTAAAATTATCACAATAGGTTGAGCAACATTAATTTTCTTCATAACTCTATTATAGAGAAAGAATTTCACAAATCTGACAGCAAAAATGAAATCAGGAGGTCAAAAAATCTTTGGAACCGGTTCTTGATGTTTAAAAACTGATACAAAAGTGATTGAACCGGCAAGTCAAAGCTAAAGTCAACTGGTTTGATTGAACCAAACCGAGAGAACACGTGGTGGATACTGATTGGCTGATATCTGATGACAAGTGTTGACATGGAACGGCTGATGTGACAGATGATGTATCAGACACGTGGATGATGACGTGGTAGAAAATGGACCTGTTGGCTGACGTGACAGATGATGTAGCAGACACGTGGATGATGTCGTGTCACTTGCTGAATGGACAAGTTTTGCTGACGTGGAGAAGACGTGGCAGTTGATGTGGCGAACACGTGGATGATGACATGTCTCCTGCTGACTGGACAAGTGTTGTTGACGTGGAGAAGACGTGGATCAATGGGATGTTGACACGTGTTGGTGTGCTGACGTGTCTCATCCCCTACCTCTGGTGCGCGTGGTGGCACGTGAATTTCTGGGCAGCTTCTTCAGGTGGCGTGTGAGGGCGTGTGCGATGGTTTTTGGAGCTCCGGCTGGTCTTCCTTTGAAGCTTATGATGAGGGCTTTCTATACCTTTTTCTTGAATTATTAACGTGTTGCATATAATTGAATGAACAGTAATTTGTTTTACAGATTAAAAACAAAATACAGAAAACCAAGAATTGTTAGGCTCTGATACTATATAAAATATCATACAGAATTGCTAATGAAAATTAGAGAGAATAAGTTGTATTTTTGTGTGTTTAATATACAAGAATGAATACATATATATAGAGTTATCTGGTATAGTTAGAGGTGTGATTAGTAGACTGTTCTTGACTACAGTGGAAGCTGCACATGGGACGGTTTAAATTATGTACAGGCTGCACATGTTGGATAGATTGAATTTTAGATTTCTTATAGATACTTTGACTTTCATTGACAGTATAAAAAGTCACATTTTAGTCGCTGAGGTTTGATTCCATTTAACATAATAGTCTTTCAGTCTATTTTCACCATTAAAAACTATAAAAAGATTAAAATATCTCTCATTTATATTTTAATTTTCCATATCAACCAACCAATAAGAATGATGGCTTACTGTTTCTATTTTCTTTTCTTCTAACTAGTTAAAAATCCCACTTTTACAATATTTTAACTAGGATTCCCACTTTAATAACAAGAATTACCTCCATCAGTCTTAAGAATACTAGTTTCCAACATTTTGCCAAAGAAAAAAAAAAATTTCCGGTCAACCAAACCACAAGATTTGGCTGTGATTGGTCTCCTCCTTTTTTTTTATATTTGTTACATATTGGACCCAAAAGTTGAATAAAAAATGTGAGAAATAGAATAATAACATAGCCTAAAAATTAATATATATCATTAATATATTACATATTTACTTTAGAAGTGATTTCTAAAAAAAATTACAGTAAGAGTAGTGTATGAAATTATAAATATTCAAAAAATAGTCTTTGATTAGTTTATATATCTATTAAACTTAGATAAGAAAAAAAAATGTCAATGGTAGAAAAAAAAAATGCCAATGGTAGTGATTGGTTTGATAATAAAATGATACGCTTGGTCCTGAAAAATTCTTTATTCAGTTTGAATCTCAAGTCCAAGGCCAATTCATACATGAAAAAAAAAAAAAAAAAAAAAAAAAAAAAAAAAAAAAAGGATATACCTAGCAACTTGAAGAAGTGGACAAATAAATATCACATAGATTTCAAATTGTCAACTTAAACCTCATTATTTTTTCCTTCTCCATCATAATCTTGTCAAAGTAGGATTCTTTAACAAAAAACATAATTTTGCAATGGAGAAGAAGCATCAGCTAATGGAGAGAGAAAGTAGATGAGGGTATTTTAGGGTACAATTCTATTGTCTTTCTTTTTTTTTTTTTTTCGTTTAATTTATTTTTTAAAATTTTTAACAGAAAAGGTGAAAAAAATAAGTAGAAGGACTAAATAATAAAATGGAATCAAAATTGAATAACAAATTAGTTAATTTCTCATAATATAAGAACTTTTCATTAATTAAGGCAAACATCAAGGAATAAATAGTAGTTTATCTTTTATAATTTATTTTGTTATTATTATGTTGCCTAATTATTAATTATAGGTTGATTTTTATGTTAATACTTGATATGTCTATTGTTTTTCTCATAATTTCAATGTAAGTTGTATATTTTTATTAATTTTGATAAACTAGATTTTTTTGATACATTATAACTTATTTTCTATTCCTCGAGAAAATTAACAATAATCTTTTTTGTATCTATATGCACTCTTATTTTAAAAGCTAGACTAGTGACCAAAAAATCTAATAAGTTACTGGTTCATAGTTCAACAGGTCGGATCGATTAGACAAAATTTCTTTATTTTTCATTTTTTTTATCTTTTAGTCATTTTATAAAATATTTCCATTAATATATGTCTGACAGGTTAAAACTAGTGAAATGATGATTTAACTGAAATTTCAGTTTTTTCAGTAAACTGAAACAAACTGGCTGCCAATTTTCAGTTGAATATGTTAAACTGATTGGTCCAATTCTATTTTTATAATACTGATATGCACAGATTTTCCATCATCAACAATATACGTGTTATTCCATTTGAATCTACCTTGGCACTTACATTAAGTTCAAATTTTCACTCTGATATCTTTGAAACCAATTTTTTAAAATTAGACCTTAATTCCATTAAAAGCCTACCTATATTTGAACCACTATAACTCATTTTTGTATTTGTCTTATCAGTTATCACTGATAATTCTCTCTAATCATTTTTCTAATGCATCCAGATACTTTACATAAACCAATTTTACAGATGATGCCATGGTTTAGACCAACTTCAAACTCTTTAGCCACCACATCTCATAAACCATTCTTAAAAATAATATCATAGCTACCCTTCTTCCTCGCAAGAAGAAAAGTCTAAATAAATTCACATTTTAATACATCCACAATATTAAAAGAAGATGAGTCAAATATATTTAAATAAATTATTTCTTACAATTTGTAATGATATTCTTATTTTCAAAAATATATTAGAGAAAAGCAAAGCAATTGATAGATATATT
>CANTUT010000062.1:380000-497500 GCA_947687605.1 Reutealis trisperma
TAATTATATTTAATTCAAATAAAAAAGAATTCAACTATAATAACTTAAATTTTTTAATGTTGTTTCAAATATTTAAAAGTTAGAAAATTTTTTGATTTTGATTATTCGAATATTAACAAATTAGAGAAATTTTTTTGACTTTGATTATTCAAATATTAACAAGTTAGAGAAGTTCCAATTTAATTTTCAAATTATTACTTTATCCCATTATAAATTTTAAAATTAGTTTTTTTAACTATTAGTAATAATTTGTAGATTATAAAAATTATTTTTGGTTGTATAAAAAGACATAGCAAAAAAAAAAAAGATGTATTAATTAAGAGTTCATTTAACAACAATAAGTAAAATTCTATTATTTTATTATTAAAAGTTAAGATTTTTATTTATAATGGTATATTCTTTAAAAAAAAATAATTTGCCTGTGATTTTATAAACATTTAAATTTACTTAAAATTTTCATTATGAAAGAGATTAATTAATTATTCTTAAAAATTAATTAAATAGGAAATCAAAATTACAAAATTTTTAATTTAGTAATTATATGTCACTGTTGTTATTTGCAACATCAAATTTAAAATATTCATAAGTATTCATGTAATATAATAATTAAATAGATTTTTTTGGACTTATGATATAATCTAATATCACATGATAAATTAATTGCATATAATTAATATTAATATTAAATTTATAAAAGCACTTTAGAAAGATTGTTATTGATTTTCTTGGGGAATAGAAATTAAGCTATAATGTGTCAAAGAGATCAAAGTTTATCAAAATTAATAAAAACATACAACATACATTGAAATTATAAGAAAACAATAGATGTACCAAATATTAACATGAAAATTAACCTATAATTAATAATTAGTCAACATAACAATAATAAAATAAATTAAAAAATTATAATAAAATGTATTTATCCATTCATTTACTTTATTTTCTTTAATATATTATTGAATATAAGAATATCATTTAAATTGTAAGAAATAATTTATTTATATATACTCGAGTCTTCTTTCAATATTATGTATGTATTGTCTTTTAAAATACATTTATTATTTATATAGAATCTATAATTATTTTATGTTATCATTCTAATTGTATTAAACATGCATGATTATTTAACTGAGATAATATTTATTGTGCATAATTATATTTTCATTGAATTTTTATGTTTTTCATATAAAAATTTAATTTAACTTAGATTCAACAACTAAAGTGAATTTAATAATGAAGTTATATAAATATTGTTTCATGATAATCTTAAAAATCGACCAATAAGATTTCGGCATCGTGATATTTATTTGAGAAGTTTTATATTATTTTGTATTTAAGTAACAAAACACTGGTCATTAAAATTTTAGTAAAAAAAAGTAAAAGTTTGCACTTTATAAAAAAAAAAAAAAATCTAGTTTATATATTCAATGTCATATTGCTTCACCTTCGCAACTCATATTTAATGTCATATATACTTTGAATTTTGAGAATAGTATTGAGCTAAAGAAAAAAAAAATGGTTTGTGTATTAGTGATAAAGCTAATCAATTTCCATAGAATGATAAATTTTGAGTGAAGGATGCTCAAATCAAATGACTAAATTCAAATATGAGAATTAGACTTAATACAAGAAACATTACAAGAAAGCTCAATTCAAATTTAAAACTTGAAGGCCACCCCATTAAGCTAATCAAGAAAGCTTAAAAAACACAATTCCAATCTCACTGTTCTTGCATCAAAAGATCATAACTAACAAGATAATTTCAAAAAAGCAAGAGATTTTGTGTGATTCAAAGGTAAAAATCAGAAAAAGTATTACATTTGAAAAAACCTAGAAAACGAATTGGCTAAAACAATCAAACAAAAAAAAATGGGATCAAAGTATCAAATCATAACAAAGATTAGAACAATTCTAGTGTGGATCCCAGTAGTAGTAGAAGGGGTATAATGTTCTTTAATGCTCCAGTGAGTAAAAAAAGTAGAGCTACACACTAGTGCTACTCCATGAAGAGTAAAGACACAAATTTGGAAGTTTAAACTATACACATATAAGGAAATGGAATTTAAGATTATGCATCAGAATTTAAGATTAGATCAATCAGTTGCGAATAAGTAAGTTTTTGAATCATCCAGATTCGAGCTGATGGGTGGTGGTTGCGAGACCATTTTCTCTTCTTTCTTTTAAAATTGTATAATTATATGTTTGATGTTGTAGAGTGGGTAAATAGTCCTTTTGATACCAAAACTTTACATCATATTTCAAATTGATATTCACTACAAAAATCCACTAATTTATTGACAGAAAAATCCATCAGTAATAATTGAAAATCTGTTAGTAAATCAATTTACCGACAGATTAAGGATAAAACAAATTCGTTGTTAAAACGATTGTCAATAAATCATCAATGACAGATAAAATATTCCTTTGGTAAATTTACCGATGGAATTCAGTTAGTATTTTATGAAAAACGGTCGGTAATTTCATTTGAAAAAGATCGCAAATATTCATATTCCATCAGTAATCCATCGCTAAAAAAAAAAATTTGTCAGTAATTAGTCAGTAATCCATCATTAAAATATAATTAAATAATAATTTTGGTCAATAATTCGTCAATAATTTTCAGTCAAAAATAATATTTTAATTTTACGGTCAGTAAAATAACTATAAAAAATAATATTTTATGATAAAACAGTCGGTAATTCGTCAGTAAATTTCAGTAAAAAATAATATTTTAATTTTACGGTCAGTAATCCGTCAATAAAATAACTATAAAAAATAATATTTTATGAAAAAATGGTTGGTAATCCATCAATAATATATAAAAAAATAATTGAATAACCATTTCGGTTAGTAATCAGTCAGTAAATTGGAAAATTATTTTTCAAAATTTTTTTATTATTTAATAAATTAATTTTATAAAATATATATTAGTTAAAAATTATAAATTAATATATAATGTGAATATCAAAATTTTTCATTCCATAAAACGTAATATTATTTATAAAAAATGTAATATATTGTACACCATATAAATATTACAAATAACTAAACTAAAAAAATAACTAATCATGCTCCTGAGCATCATTCTCCTCGTGGCCCTCGGCATGATGCTGGCCATGCTCTGGATCTACTATATACGCATCAGCAGCAGCAATAGAAGCATCTCCAGCTGAAGTGTGCTGATCAGAAGTAGTAGAAGCCAGCGGTGGAATAGGTGGAGGAGCACCACCAGCAAAATACCTGAGAAGAACTACTACATCTGCAGCACGACCTGCTAGCAGACCTGCTCCTAGACTGTCCGCTACATCTCCTCCCACATTTGAGCTACTCGTGTATCGATCTCATGCTGCATATGCTCAGCTATAGGAGGCGGCAGCGGTGGTGAAGTTGAGGAAGAACTGGCTCCAGGATATCCGAATGAGCCAGCCATCGAACCCATCCTGTAGACTTGTCCCTTCTCCCAGCCCCTAATAGCTTTGAAGTATAGCTCAAACTCACCTACATGAGCTGGCTCAGTGGATCCGAGAGCTGACTAGGACATTTGCTCGAGGAGGTTTTATGAGATCCTCCTATTTTCAATATAATAGTAGTTAGCATTTAAAATTTTTCATGTACTTTAATAGGGTAATTACTAATTAAAACTTACATGAATCCGCTGGGAGCACTGGTCGACAAAGCTCTGTCGGTCTTCCTTCCTCGTGTGGATGTGGATGAAGATCTCCTCAAGAGTAGGGTCTCAACCAAAATCATTTCTCTATTTAAAATTAAAAGTATCATCCCACATTTAGTAAATAAAAAAATTATGAAATTAATAACTTAAAAAATAAATGAATTTTTAAAGTACGTATGATTTAATTACTTATTATAAAAAAAATCGACATCTTATCAATTTCCTGATTTCGTAACTCAGCTTTGCCTTTATGAAATATTTTTTTTTATTTGCATCTAACTTTGGCTAGATTAAATAACATATCTTAGGAAGGGTACCTTTTATTTAATCTAGTATTGGTGATAAAAAAAAATTTATTTAATACATTCATTGTTGAATTTTTGCAGGAAATATAATTTAAATAATATATTTGAATTAATTTGTGAAAATACTCTTATATGAATGTAATATAGTTTTCTTTTCAACAATAATATTTTTGAGTTCTCAAATATGAAAAAAAAAATTCTAATTTTTTAGAATACAAAAACTATTATAAAAAAAAATTGTAAAAACTGAATTACTTAATTATTTATTATAAAAAAAAATTGACATCTTACTAATTTCCTGGCATACATCTTACCAATTTCCTGACATACTCTGCAGCAGGGACAGACCCTCCAGTATGCTTAGATGGTCCACTCGCTAGGCTACCTTTATCTAACTTTCTGTTTATGGATGCCTTTTGGGATAGCTGCTTATGCTCCAAAAAATCTCAATGTTTTTCTGAGTATCCCAGGTCTCCTGAGGGATTCACGTCTTTATCTTCCCCTTTTTCTTAACATCATAGAGGAAGTTTTTGTACTGAATTGCAGCCTTCTTAAAAAATACTGTTTTCATCATCTCTGATATAGTGAGGTTCTAGTAAAAGTATTTGTGAAGAAAAAAACAAAAATACAAGTTAGTATATAAATAATAATTAATATATAAAATACAAAATTAATTTACTAATAGTATGTATCTATTTATTACATACTACTAACAAATTATTATATTTTATTATATATTATTACAGTTTATTATATATTATTATATTTATTATTTTAGGGTATATATATATATATATATATATATATATATATATATATATATATATATATATATATATATATATATATATATATATATATATATATATATATATATATATATATATATATATATATATATATATATATATATAATTTTGAATTCTATATAATAAGTTATTCATTACCTGAAACTCCTTCCAATATAACTCTTTCGTCTTATGAGGCACTGATTTTCAACGCGTGCCTTTAGGTTAAACGAAAAGTAAGATATTATAAATTAAGAATTACCTTAAGAAATATAGTACTTACATATCTCCCTCCAGTGTGAGATGGTGCCTACACCCCAAACATGAAAGTAAGACTGGTGGGGCAGTGGTAGGAGCTGATACTGTGGTAGGAGCCACTGTAGTGGTAAGAGCTACTGCAGAGGTAATGGAGGTAGGTGTAGAAAATGAAGGATGGGTAGATGGAGAAATAGGCGAAGGGATAATGAATGTAGGGGTAACAGAAGGAATAGTGGATAGAGGGGTAACAAAAGGAATAGTAGATGGAGAGGTAACTGAAGAAGGGATAGTGGATGGAGGGATAACAGAATAAGGCATAGTGGATGGAGGGGAAATGGAAGAAAGAATAATGGAAGGTGATAAAAGTATAAGGTTGGTGGATGAAGTAGTAGACATAAGAGGAGGAGAAGATAAAGGGATCTGTGTGGAGACAGTCAAAAGAATGAATGTAGGTGGTATAGAAGGAGAGAAAGATGATAAAGAAGAAAGGGTAGTGGGAAGATCACTAGTGGTAGTAGGCCCTCCCTAGGAGTGACGCCATTTCTGGGACGTCGATGTATTGCTACCACGAGTATCTCCAGGAGTCAGTACATGTCTCAGAGTTGACATCTATATGTTTAGTAAAGTTTAATAAATTCATTCATTATTTAATGTTACATAAAAAGTACATCCACATAAACAAAAAATTGAAAATTGATATGGTGTAATCGCAGAATAATAATGTAAATCGTAATCATGGAATAATAATGTAAATATTAAAAAAAAATTACAATGCAAGTTAAAAATGACTTCATTGAAATATAATGTAATATTGTAAATTATATGGCGAAAATATTCTTTTACACAATTAGGAAAAATCCATACACAATCCTTGGGAAATAAGTACACAACACATTTATTCAGAATCTATTTCTTTGAGCTCATCTTTGTCTATGTTTTCCTTAGATGTCTCGACATCTAAATCAAATTCAGATTCATCATCTGTATCATTATCATCTTCATCATCCATTTCAACTAATGGCTCATCATGATCATTTAAAGTTGCAGGAGGCTCATCATCATTAACTTTGAGTATAGGCTCATCAACTTCATCGTCTTGAAATTGTTCTTCAGATGTTGTGTTTATTTCACTACCCTCCTTAATCTCTATAACTGATCTAGCTTTAATGTTGCATATTGCCCACCAGTCTGCTTTATCTCATCATAGACTCAGATAGAAAACATAATACACTTGACAAGCTTGCATTGCCAATATAAATAGCTTGTATTTATTGAATCGTCGCTTGTGGTTGACTTCAATAAGATTATATTGCTCATGAACTTTCGTTCCCACATTTGGCGTTGGATCAAACCATTCACACTTAAATAAAACAATCCTCTTAATTGGAAGTGCAGGGTATTCCAATTGTATTACATCGGTTAATCAACCATAATAGTCAAATGTATTCTCACTATAATTGGAACCCTTTATACATACCCCGCTATTTATTGATGACCTACCCGAACTTCGCTTTTTAATATGAAACTTGTAACCATTCATGAAGTAAATAGGATAGGTCATAATATATTGTAACAAACCCTTGGACAGATCAATAATGAATTGATTTGTTATTCTATTCATAGGATCTGTGGCTTATGAAAAAAATAAACATATCTATTTGATTGTATAGGATAGAAATTTAAGATTAATTTTTTAAATAATGGTACTACATTATACTTACATATGAATGAAACCAGTGCGCAAATTCTGTCACTAATTTTTTGTCTATATCAATTGTTGATATATGTGGCATAGTTTGCTTCAACATATCAATGTATAAGCTTCATTCATAAGGAAAATAATAAGTAAAATGGAAAGGAAACTATGCAGAATGATGAAGAATGAGTTATTTTAATTAAGTTGTAACTTACTCGATGTCTTTTGCAACTTCAGAGAAATTAAGAAGAATGTAGGATTGAGTCGCTTTATATTCTTCATCGGTCATCAATCTTGTTTTAGGTCGACCAAACGGTCTTCCTGGATGAGCGAATATTGATAAAATACCAGGCATATTTGCTCCTTCAGGCATTACACCATCATTATTTCGAGCTACTCTCCTATGTCTTGTATAGACATGGGGTTCAAAATAATAAGAGCGAATGATGAAGCTTCCTCAACTAAGTATGCATTACAAATAGAGCCTTCAACTCTTGCTTTATTTTTGATATTATATTTCAAATGTCCATTAAATCTACAACAGGTAAATATCATAGATTATGACATTTGAGTATAAATGAATGGATGTGATTGTAAATATTAAAATAGGCAAATATTTTACCTCTCAAATGGATACATCCATTAGTACTAAACTAGACCCACTATATGAGCTTCGTAAGCAAGATGTACTAGAAGATGCTCCATGGAGTCAAAGAAACTTGGAGGAAAAATGCATTCCAATTTACACAAGATGAGTGGAATGGTATTTTTAAGCCTTGCCATGTCTTTTTCCTAAGAAGTGTTAAAGTGAGTTCTTTGAAAAATAAACTCAACTCTGTCAATGGTTACTAGACATCCCTCGGCAAAATTTTATGGAACGCAATAAGAAGCAAGCATTGCATAAAAACATGATAGTCATGGCTCTTTATCCTAAACAATCTTAGTTTTCCCATATCAACGCATCGACCTATATTAGATACATACTCATCAGGAAATTTTAGATCTTTCAGCTATTCACATAAGACTTGTTTGGCTTGCTTATGGAACACATATTTTGCCTTTGGATATTTTCAGACACTTCATCTATCTCTAACTCCTTACGGAGATAGAACTGTTTCAAGTCCTGTCTGGATTTAGCATTATCTTTAGTTTTTCCTGGGATGTCTATTACTGTGTTGAATATATTTTCAAACACATTCTTCTCAATATGTATAACATCCAAATTATGTCTAATTAGATTAGTCCTCTAATATGGTAAATCCCAAAATATACTTCATTTATTCCATCCACATCCACTTCGCTTTGCAATTTGAGCATTCACATCATCAGCTAGCACTGCAGTCACCCTTGTTAACTTTAAACTAGTTATTTCCTACAACAATTCAATTCTCGAATGTATAGGCGGAGCAAATGCTCGAAAAGTTCTGTTTTGTATGAAAGCTATTTTGTTCCATCTAAAAGGATGATCAGGCGGTAAGAACTTGCGATGGCAATCAAACCACAATTGCTTACCCCTTAGAAAGAGTGAAAGAATCTATTAGTTCCTTACAATATGGACATGTAAGTTTACCTTGAGTACTCTAACCAGACAACATATTGTATATAGGAAAGTCACTCACAGTTTACATCAGAGTAGCTTGCATCTGAAAATTCTGCTTTATAGACACATCATATATTTTGACGCCTATATTCCATCACTATAGCAATTCTGTAATCAAAGGTAGCAAAAATACATCCAACTTTTATTTTGGATTATTTGGTCCAGGAACTATTACAAACAGGAATATGTACTCTTTCTTCATACACATCCCTGGAGGTAGATTATATGGCGTCACTATAATTGGCCATGATCAGTATTATTATCTAGATTATCCAAAAGGTTGGAAGCTATCAGTGCATAAGCCTAAATAGACATTACGAATTTCAGAAGCAAAATTTAGATTCACCCGATTGAAATGCTTTTATGCTACAGAATCTGAACAGTGTCGCATTAACCCATCTTCCTCCACATGGTCCGCATGCCATCTCATATGCTTTATAGTTGCCTTAGAGGCATACAATCTCTGCAACCTCGGAGTGAAAGGGAAGTAAAACATAATCTTATATAGAATATTTTTTTTGATGGATATTGTGAGGCCTCACCAGAGCACCGGTCCGAGCCGCTAAAGGGAATCAAAATGCTCATTTGGGAAAGAACTCATGAGGAAGCCCTCAGGTTTATATTTGATAGATTTGAAAATTATTTTTAGGAGTCACCACCTTAATTTATTTTTGTTTAGGAAAATATAAGGAAAAAACCCATTTGACTCCAATTATTACCCAAAAGAAAAAGGATCACTAGCCTCAAAACCAAAGAGGATTCGGGGACTAGGTTTTTAATTTAATTTAACAAAATAAGTTTGTTCAAGTAATATAAAAGTGACTTAAAATATATTTCATGAATAAATTAAAATGCATGAACAATTTATAATATGCATGATCATTCAATCCACAAAGTTTATACACAATTAGAATTCGAAATAAAAGAGAGTTAATATTACAATGAAATCCAAACTTAGAAGATACCTCCTCTAGTCCTTATGGGTTCTAGGGAAGTCACACATTCCCCAAACGAAACCTAATAACTAAGTAATAGAAAGCAAAATAAAAATAAGTGAAGAAGGTGATAGGGGGGAGAGTTGGTTAGTTTTAATTGGATTCGATGCCTGAACCAAGCATGCCTATGTATCCCTTTGAATGGGAATTAAAACCCATGCAGTTCTCCCTTCTTGTGAAGGGGTTAGTTTAGCTTAGCCACTTTATCATGTTTTGATTGGTTGATTAAAAGAGGGTCGAGTTAATTGATTAATTTGATTAATTACTGAGTTGATTAGCTAGCAACCTAGATAAATCAATTTAATTAACTAACTAAAAGAGATAATGAAATTAAGGGAAAGGAAGCTTACCTTGGATGGTGGACGGCGACTGGCTTTAGACGGCAGGCGATGGCGGGCGACGGCTGGCCTTGGATAGCAGGCGGCGGCTAGCTTTGGTGGGCAGTAGCTAGCCTTGGATAGTAGGCAACGAATCAGATGGTGAGCGATGACTGGCTTTAGATAGCAGGCGGTGGCTAGCTTCGGATGGCGGGCGGTGGCTACCCTTGGGTGGGCGGTGGATAGCCTCAGACGGTGGGCAGTGGACAGCCTTGGACGACAGATGGCGGCTAGCCTTGGGCGGCTGACATGAGTCTTGGGCAAGAGACTTGCCTCAAATAAGCGGGCGAAAAGCCTTAAACTAGTTGGGTAGGAATCAATGAGAAACCCCCCAACTCGCTTTGCAAAGTAATGAGCAAATGCAAAGCGTTTTGCTTGAAGTAATGCTTTTCAAGCTCTAGAAGTTGGTGTTTTGAAGTGTGGGAAGGCCCCCTATATATAGGAAGAGGTTTGGAGCATAGAAATTGTTCAAATATGATGTGGGATTGCAAAAAATTGAAATTTCATTAGAGTTGTCACAGAGGGCTTTGTGACATCGCAGAGCTCTTTGCTGCAGTGCTGTACAACCCTTTATGGTTCCGTAGAGGGCTTTGCAGTAGTGCCGCACACCTCTGCTGCAACGAGCTTCGCTTTTGCCTGTTTTGCCCTTTTTGGCCCGTACTGTTTTACATGATTCTAGTTGTGTTATACTCGTTACTCAGTCTCGGATGATTTCAAATGGTTCAAATGTCAAAAAGGAATATTTTGATTCTTCTATTTTGAGAGTTTTTGACCTCTGAAGGTTTGTTTACCAAGCCTAAGTGCTTTTAAAGTTCAAACACATATTGAACAGTGCAAAATTAAGGGTTCACAGATATGCACCCCACGTCTTGACTTATATGTTGGCCAATCACAAAACTTACATGCAATTAGATTACTATCTTCACCCCAATAAAGCATGCAATTATTCTTGCAACAATCAATTTTCTTGACTGGAAGGCCCAAACCCTGCATTAACTTCTTGGTATTGTAGAAACTATCAACCATTGTGTTATCTACAGGCAATGACTCATTGTGCCATTGCAATATCTCATCATAACACCTTTCAGATAGACAGTGTTCTGACTTGATATTTAGAAGTCGTGCCATAACAGATAATTTAGACTGTTTCTCACAGTCAAGCCATAATTCTTCGTTAGCTGCCTCTAATATATCATAAAGTTTATGAGTGGTCAGATTTAGAGCTTCCTCCATTCGATCCCAATCAAAATTTGGCCAAGCGATATCCATCAACATATTATGGTATGTAGTTGGAAGACAACTATCTGTATCTTCATCGCCTACTTTTGCCGCAGTTGAAGATTTAGACCCACTAAATTCACCATCCAAATACCATTCATAGTACCCCGGTACAAAACCATTCTTCAGAATATGCAACTTGACAGTATCTGGCTCAAAGAAATTTTGATTCTGACATTCTTATGGTTACAAAGACATTGAACACTAGTCCCACTCATGCACTATGGCTGAGATATTGCGAATTGCATGAATTAGTCTAAACCCTCCAAAAATTTTGGATTCAAATACCAATCAGTAAGTCTAGAGTACATCCAATTCCTATCAGTCCTCATAATTATAACCTGTACATTCAACAGTATTAATTTATTTTTTATATCGCATAAATAAAATTACATTTAAACTTATATGTTTGGTTATAATTTTAATTAAGTTTGCAACATCTAATTCTACATCCTTATATCTCCCTCCCTATAAGGTAAGAACCTAACCCATTTAGAAACTTATTGCTGCATAACTATTACTATGACATTTTACACTCATACATCTGCTGAAATTCGGCAGCATCTCCCTACAGTTCTCCTAGTGTACCACATTTGAAAAAATCCACACAATCAGCACATTATTTCAACGTACACTAAGAAAACATGGTGGAAAATAGTACCAAAATTTTAGACATTTGTATGAAATAAGAACATATACAGACAATTACGTAGACAACGAGATCTCTAAACTACCCAATTTGGACAATTCGATATCCTCTCACTATTCGATGAGTAGGACATTAAACGAGATCTACGGCTAATTCTAAATATGTTAATTATTTTAATTAACAATATTTTTGGATATTTGATTGTAAAAGTCCAAAAATAAAATGAAAATCATTTAAATTCATTCAATAATGAATTGGTATAGATTCACCATGCAAATAACAATTGCAACATCATAATATAAGAATATATAATCAAAATTAATAAAATAAATTCATAAGATAAATGCAAAATGTTGCTGAATATGATACAAATTCTTAAATGCATTATACTTTTTTTCATTTTTTTACCGTATCATAATTTTACACACATATATTATTACTTAATAATAAAGATATTAATATTATATTAGATATTTTTTATATCATTTAGGAAAAATTTTAATTAAAATTCTTCTGAATCATTTTAATTTTGAATATTTGAATTTTAATTATTTGTTAGCATTAATTAAACCGTTATGCATAATTATATTTTATAGACTATTTTTCCTTTAAGAAAATATTTGTCATTTTTTTTTAAATCTTATGAAATGTATTTAAAATTTCATTTTTAAGGGCAAAATTTTAATTTATTACTTTCTTTTTATTTTTCGTAGAAATATTTTTACTCCTAATTATTTGCAATTTATTTTTTTTTTGTATTTTATAAAATGCATTTATATTTCAATTTTTGGTAGCATATTTGTGGATTTTTTTAATTTTTTAATGTGATGAGAATTTTTGATATTTTATGAAATTCATAAAAAATAAATTTTACTTTTTATGGCATGAATAAATATAAATTTATAGTTTATTTTGTTGGTATTATTAACAGATTTATTTAAATAAAGCCAAAATTATGTCACATATATATATATCTATAAATTCACATAAACTTAACAACATAATTAAAAATTACATTACAATGCACAAATCAATCACAAATTACAAATTCACATCACAATATTTATTTTTTCGTGTAAATTTACAAATAAACATGACAAACTACAAATTGTACATAAGATAATTAAAAGAACGTTACATTTCAAATTATTATATTTATATATTAGTATAAATAAATAAAATTACAATAAGGACCTCTTGAAGCGAGAATCCAACTTATATATATATATATATATATATATATATATATATATATATATATATATATCCCAAATCAATATATATATATATATATATATATATATATATATATATATATATATATATATATATATATATATATATATATATATATATATATATATATATATATATATATATATATATATATATATATATATATATATATATATATATATATATATATATATTCCAAATCAATCTAAACAATCTAAACAAAAATTCAATTAAAATCATAATCAATAATAAGGTAATTATGTAAATACCAGTGGAAAAATGAAATCTTTGGTGAGGGATGAACGCCAGCCAGTATACGAGAGTACAGCAGAGAGCAACGGCGGCAGAAAAGAAGAAGAAGAAGAAGAAGAAAGGGAAGAGAGAAAAAAGAAGGTCAGCAGCTTATATTTCATAATTACTGACAGATTACCAATGGACAGTGTCACGTAGATTAAAAAATCTATTAGTAAAAGGCTAAAGGTGGTAAAACACTCGCCTATTTTTCACTTCCATCAGTATTCCATCAGTATTATTTAGAATTTACTGACGGAAAGCCTACTTCTATGTGGCATTCCATTAGTAATCCGTCAGTAATTCATCAGTAAATATTTTAATTTCCGTCATAACCTTCTACCCTTATTTTTCAATACGATCGATATTTTGTTAGTATCTGGTCAAATTTACTAATGGATTATTGACGGAATGCCTACTACAACAAATAATTTCGTCAATAAATGTCTTAATTGTTGCCAAAACATTCATGCGTATTCTTTTTCATCTGTAATTGGTCACTAAACTGTCGGTAAAATTTGGTCATTGTTTGTCAGTATATTCCATCCATATTCTGTTAGTAATCTTCCTTTTTCGTCAGTAAACGGTCAATAAAAAGACGAACGTTACTAAAACGTGTTCTGTTAGTATTATGTTAGTATTCTATCAGTATTTAGTTACGGATTTCAGTCCATTGCTTATTTTCCTTGGTAAATCGTTAAATTTTTGTAGTGATCAAACCTTTAATTTTTCTTTTTAGTATCAAAACTTCAATTTTTTCTTTCAGCACATGATACTAATTGGGAATCCAGTCAAATTTTGTTGATGTGTGCGATGAAACGCTACATCAACTTGATACTCAGCATCTATATCATTGCCAAATAATATTATGATTGCATTTTGTTGTCCATGTTAACAACTAAATTTCCAACGGGTACTATTTTCTGAAAGAAAAATTGTAGTTTTGGTACCAAAAAGAAAAAAAAAATCAAAGTTTTAGTATTAATTTAAAACATAGTGTAAAATTTTGGCATCAAAAAGAAAAAATTACAGATTTGATACCAATTTAAAATATAGTGCAAAGTTTTGATATTAAAAGGGTTATTTACCCATTGCAGAGCACTGACTTAACTATGTATTCTTGCCTCAAGATAAAATTAAAGGAAGAGGAGGAACTAAAACAATGAATAATAACCAAAATAAAATTAAAAAGTTATACTTCAACAACAAATCATGTACACATTATTAAATCAGTCACTTCTACAGCTGATGGGCAAAATGAACTGCAACAATGAATCTGAAAAACAACCAAAACATATCATCATTCTTTCCACAGCTATGGCCGCCATTGGATGCTTGGTTTTCATTTGCAGCAACTGAGAAGTGCCGCCAGTCGTCCGAATCATCCCAGGATGGACAACTTGCTCCGGTCATGCCGCTGGATTGCCTGGGTTTGGTCAAAATTGGCGACAGCGGCTTGTTTCGATTTGAATTTCAAGAATGCAGATCTTGGTTAGGGATAGTGACTCATTTGGCTGTACTAGAAGTTTGGCAAGCGAGCGGCAATTTTGAATCCTGATCAATGGTAGCAAAAGGTCTTGGGCTGGAGAAATAAACAAGAGCAATCTCAGGTTCCCAAGTACAGAGATTGTTGACGGAGGTTAGGATGGAAAGAAAAAATCATAAACAAGAAAAGAAAATGAAAAAGATCATACAAGAGAAATAAAAAGAACATAAAATGTATACAATAAAAACTACGGTGAAAAAGATATTTTTAAAAAAATACATTGTATATTGTTATTTCCTCTAAAAAAGTTTGTTATGTTATGGACCCAGTCCACGTTGCATTGTGGACTCGAATTTAAAACGTTTAATATTATTTACATAATAAATTAATCACAAACTTCAAATAGTATAGCTGGTTAATGTATTTAGTTAATCTATGAAGTTGCATGTTTGAGTGCTACTCTTTGTTTTTTGTATTTTTAGTTATTTTTTATTTTTTCCCCTTTTCAGTTATTTTTTTTCTTGCTTTTTTGTAATATTTGCAATAAAATTATATTAAGGATTGAATTTTTTTTATTTGTTTAATTATTCTAATTAAATTATTATTAATTTCTATAAGAAAAAAATTACATTAACAGTTGAATTTTTTTATAAATATTTATTTATTTCTATGAAATTATCATTTTGAGTCTTTATTTATTTTGAATTTGATAAAATTAATAGGGTTATTAAATATTATTTTATACTTATTTAGGTAGATTATTTAATGTATCAAATAAAATTCACTTTCTATAAATTTATATAAAATTAATGAAATATATTATTATTTATTTAAATTAATTATAAATTAATATTTTTAATTTTTTATGATATTAAAATTTTGTTATAATATTTATATTATTAAAATAATATTTAAAATTTTTTATGGTCAGAAACTAATCTATCAAATTTCATAAATCATAGAAAGCAAGTTCATCATTTATAAAGTATAGGCTTATAAGATATAAAACATAAATTCATCACTTTTAAAAAATATATTTTATTCTCTTACTAGTATAACTAATGAATTTATAATTTATAATTGATGAACCTACACTATATATTTGATAAATTTATAAGTAATACTTAATAAACCTATTGTTTATGTTGCTTTGAATTCTACTCGATCAAGATAACAAAGCTAATTGTTGATTAATAAAAAAATAAATAATTTAGTATTGATTTATGATTATGAATATGGCGGTAAAAGATAATAAAACTATATGTGATATATGATAAATCTAAATGTTATATCTAATGAATCTGATAATTATATGTGATGAACCTAAACTTTAAATTTAATAAACCTCATAATTATATGTGAAATATTAAAGAATAAAAATTATAAATATAAGGAATGAATAAAATTAAATTATAGAATAATTAATCATGAATCTGACAGTAAAAGATAATGAATCTATATGTGATATATGATGAACATGAATGTTATATCTAATGAATTTGATAGTTATATGTGATAAACATAAACTTTAAATCTAATAAATTTGATAGTTTAAAGTTTAATATGAATTTACAATTTACAAATGATGAGTCTACACTATATATTTGATAAATTTATAAGTAATACTTAATGAACATATTGTTTATAAGTGGTGAATATGATTATTATATAAATTATATATATTTGAAAGTGAATTGTCAATAAATTTGTTATTATTTAAAAAAAAAGATTTGATTTTTAAAAATTTATTATCATAAAAAAGATACATATGATATTTATCTTCTTGTTAAATTATCTTTAAAAATCATTTAAAAAATTACTTATAAAAATATTAAAATTTATAAATAAAAATTATGTTGAAAAATTAATGATATTAAAATTAATTATTATTATAATAATCAAATAAAAAAAATCCAATTATTAATATAATCATTTTAATATAAAAATTAATATAAATTTAATTAGAATAATAATTATTATTATTTAAAAAATGATTTTTGGAAATTCATTGTTATAAAAAAGATAAATATGATATTTTATTAAAATGTAAAATTTTCCTTAAAAATTATTTTAAAAAAATTACCTATAAAAATATTAAAATTTATAAACAAAAATTACATTAAAAAATTAATGATATTAAATAATCATTATAAGAATCAAATAAAAAAAATCAACCATTAATATAATTTTTTCAATATTTTATATTAAAAAGCAAAACGAAAAAGACAAAAAAAGAGAAAAAAAAAAAAGAAAATATGGAAAAAGAAAAAAAATGAGAATTTTCAATGATTTGTGCGGTTTAAACTTGATACCTCTAGGTATTAAAGCTAATGTATAAACCAATTGTGTCAATATGTCATTTTAATATTATTACTATACATATAATATTTAATATATATTTTGAGATTATAATGTTATATAGTTTCGGATCCATGATATAAATTGCTAAGAAATAGTACCTCGCATATCTATTTATTATTAGAGTATAGACAAAGCTTTTTTTTTTCTTTAATTATTTCTTTCTCTTTTTAATTTTAATTTATTTTGTTAACTTCATCCGAACACAATATTGTATTAAGTTATTCTTTCTTGGCTACTCCCACTGAATATTAAAAAAAAGCATAAATACCTTTTGAACTTAATCAGTTTCAAATTAATAATTTAAAATATTATTACAGTGATATATTTTCCTTTTTCTACCATTTTTTTCACATTTTTTTAGAAAGAATAAATCTTTCATGCATATTATAAAAAAAAACATATCTTAGTTAAAAGCAAAAACATAAAAGTACATAATAAAAATTACTAAGCTAAGAAATTAAATAGAATTACATTTAATAATCCCTTAGATATTAGAACTGATGATTATTCATATTAAAAATTACTAAGTTAAGAAATTAACTTCAATTACTTAACTTGCATGCCTGTGCACACACTTTAATGATCTTCAACTTTCCACATTCATTAAAAGTGCATAAAAACTTTTTGTATAATTAACCTAAAAAAAAAAAAAACCAGAAACAAAATTAAAAATAAAAGACATAAACAACATTTTTAATGGATAAATTTTAAAATATACTATGCTTATTGATTGCATAATTTAAGCACATCATGCTCTTTACAGTTTTGCAATATAGTTCATGATCAATAATTTCACGCTATTGGATGTGATCATAATGACTAGATGAATATGATGAATCTATAAGGAGAATTGAGAACATATTGATTGATATGCTCTTTCTTTTTTTTTTTTTTTTTTTTTTTTTTTTTTTTTCACAAATTCTAATTAGAATCAAACTAAAAAAAAAAAAAATTCAGAGTTTTTTAAAGATAATTTTACTAAGGGATAAATTGCAAGAAATTCAATAATACAAGCAGCAGTAGCAGCCACACAAATTATTTTAAGCGGTATTACAAACTCTCAGTAAAACCCTACCCACCACATGCAACTACTAATTAAATTAACGATAACTTTATTTTTTCTCCCCCAACTCTCAAATCTCTCTAAATTAATAATTAGCAGCTTAATTAATGCAAATCTCCTTGCAAAGCTCTCTTCTTTCATTTCAAGGTGAAATTGGATAAACATGAGAACCCAAACGAGGCTTAGCAAAAGCCATGATAGGATTAGCAGGAATGAGCTCATCAACAGCTTCAGTTAAATCAATCTTAGTAACATTCTCTGGTGGGCTCCATGAAAAGGCTTGTAACATTATAGCCAATAACATTGTAGTCATACAACTGCCAAGCAAAGCTGCAATACATCCACGTCTACCTGTACTAAAACTCACAAACCTTAAGTCATGTTCAGTCAAAACAACTTCACCTTCTTTCAAATGTCTTTCTGGGTCGAACTTTAATGGATCGGGCCAAGTTTTTGGGTTTCGACCTAGCCCATATCGGCTTAATAATGCCCAACTTCCTTTAGGAATAAAATAACCTCCTACTTCTGTGTCTTGCATTGCTACGTGAGGAACATTGAAATGGGCTACTGGGTGGAGTCTAAAGCTTTCTCTTGCACAAGCTTTGACATAATTAAGGTTTCGTATGTCTGATTCTTGGACAAGCCTATCTTTTCCGACTACTTTATCTAATTCTTCTGTTGCTTTCTGAAGAATTTCAGGATTATTTAGCATTTCTCCCATTGTCCATTCTATCGCATTTGATGGGTTATCTATTGTTGCTATCATCATTTCCTGTAATTATTTCAACACACATATTGTAAGATTTATACTATATAATATATGTTTTTCATATTTTCCATTGAAATTTTTCAGTATGAGGGCAGAAAGCAAAATTTGTGAACACTTTTCCAATAGCAAACAGTAAAAATTTTCCTTTTAAAAAGTTAAAACTAAATGTCATAACTCTCTCTCTCTCTCTCTGTATTATATATAAGTTAGGTAATATCATCTTATATTTTATTTTCCTTTTTGCAAATAGAAAATGCTCAGAATAATGATTAATTATATCAAATAATTTAATAGTAAAAGGTGAAAATTTTGTAGTTTAGAAGAAGTGTTCAATATATATACCAGTTAGTAATTGTACGTCCTACATGCAAATATTATTCATGCCAAAAATTTAAAATACCACATAAAAAATCAAATATTATTCAACTAAAATGAATTACAGAAAAATATAAATGAAATTGTGATTTTTGGTAAGAAAATGTTATTTTTTCGCTAATAGTAAAAGGTAATAAAATAGTACTTTGTTCTTAAATAAAATAATAATAGAAAGAACCTCTCTTTCTATATATATATATATATTAAAAATAAAAATAAATAAGAAAAAATAAGACTTACAGCGATTTGATTCTTGATCTCATCTGAAGTAACTAAAGGCTTGCCATCACAATCCTCAAGAGTGATAAAAACGTCAAGCAAATCTTCCATTTCCTTTCTTTCACCATTCCTCCATAGTCGAATCCTTTCTTCGATGATCGGATTTTGATAATCCCTAATAGTTTTATTAGCACCAGAAACAATCTTTTCCTGTCCATCAAGATCAAGTCCTAACAAAAAAGGCATATAATCAGAAACACAAAACGCATATATATATTTCAAAGCAGTAAAAACTGCGTCAACATGTTCAATTTCTTCAGGACCAGGCCCACCATCAGGCATTCCGTTACCAAAATATCTTTTACTGAAAATCATTTTTCTGATAACATTCCCACAATAATGCCTCGTAGCAAGTCTCAAATTCACATTCTTATTTTTCTTAAATTGGTTATGGATATAAAAAACAAGATTGTCAGCTTCTTCAGCTCTTTTATCATGAAGCCATTTGTGTCTAGCAGGAGAAATTATTTCTGATGTTAAAATTTTTTTCATTTTCTTCCATTGATCGTTGTAGGGCACAACAACGGTGGTTAAGTACCCTCCACTCATTGATTTTGCAGAAAAAGTCCTTGGTCTGCTAGAAAAAATTGCATCATTTTTCTTAAGCATTTCACGCGCAAGAATTGGACAATTTACAGCAACAACGTTTGTTTTTCCGAAACGAATCAGACAAATATCTGTATTCATTTCTTTCATTAGTTGGTGAATCCACCGAAACGTTGGTCTGTGCCAGATCATTTCAGGGATGTTACCGATAAATGGCCATGGTTTAGGACCAGGTGGTAGTGGGAGTTTGTTTTTGGTGGTGGTGGATTTTTTTAGAGCAGCTCTCTTTTGGAGTTTAATAACTGTGCTGACAATTGAGATCAAGAGGGTTATAAGTAAAGCTTTGATGGTGGTCGTGGGGGATGTGGCCGTGGAGAAGATGGCGGCGGTGGTGAGAAAAGAAGCAGAGGAAGAGATATTCATGGCCATATTTGTTTGTATTGCCAATGGACGTTTGGATGTGCACTTATGCTTGATAATATACGCGTAGCTTTGGATGGGTATTTATAGGGAAGAGTTTTTTAGGCTATTTTATTTTAAAATAAAATAATTTATTTTATTGTGAAAAAAATAGATTTTTTACAAAAAATTATAATTTTATTTATATTTTTTCATAAATTAAACTATTTTTTTGCAATTTTACTTAATTGAAAAAAAAAATTAATTTTATGAAAATATAATTTGTTTTTTAATATAATTTATTTTATATAAAACAATAATTTTATGAAAAAAATGATTTTATAATTAGGAAAAAATATTACTTTTTTTTTAAATCACAATGTTTTCATAAAATGTATTGTATAGGTAAATTTTTTATATTACTTTATTTTTAAAAAAAATATAAAATTTTATTTTTTATGGCTAATAGGATAGTTATAAATAATAAATATAATTAAAATATTTAAAGTATTATAATTAAATTAATTTACTATTATATTTCACTAATTAAAAATAATAAATATTATAATGATTAAGATAGTATTTTAAATTTATATATCTATAAATTTTATAAAAAAAGTCTAATTTATGAAAAAATATAAAAAATTTATGATTTTTTATTAGAGACACTTTTTTTTGTAATTAAGAAATTATTTTTCTCTTTCATAAAATTATTATTTTGCAAAAAAAAGTCATATTTTGAAAATTAGAATTTTTTTGTAATTAAAAAAAATTATGAAAAATAATTTAATTTATGAAAAATATGAATAAAATTATTATCATAAAAAATAATTTTTTAATAAATAAAATAAATTATTTTAATAAAAAAATAAATTATTTTATTTAAAATAAAGTAACAGTAGAAATAATGTTAAAATAGGGGTATGTTAATGGATAATCAAACTTTTCATTACTTTCACCTTTTTTAAAATTTTAGCGAGCCGTGGCTCTGCATATTGGACACAGAAGCTGATACAACCATACACGTGGTTGGGTCTATCGGAGTCGAAGATGTCTTTTTCATACAGTAAAGTTATTTCGAATTGATCTAAAAAAATTTAAAAAGAAATAATCATCGTCTATAATTATAAGTATTTAAAATAATTTATATTTAACTCTTGAATTTAATAAATTAAATATTCAATCATAATTTGCTATTTATTTTCAATATATGCAAATAAATTCTTAAGCATATAAATATCCAGTAATTTTTTTTTACTTTTTATATATACCTATAATATAGCAAATTAATTAGTATCAAAAATTTTTATTTATTTTTATCCACAATTTTTTTTCTTAAATATCACTCGTGTTCAAGAAAAAAAATAAAAAAAAGATTGAATTGAGCATATAATTATTAAAAATAACTTTGAGAGATATTTTTTGTAATATCATAATATCTTTATATAATTTTTTGTAATATCATAATATCTTTATATATGTTTGCAAATAAAGCGTATATGTTTTGCTGATAATTTATTTGTATTTGGCAAAGGGGAAGTGATCATTGTTCAGCAAATTCAAAGGGTTTTTCAATATTTTTTTTAATGTTTTTGGGTTACAAGTTAATTCAAGAGTTCAATGTTTTTTAAAGTGGTGGCTGATGATGTAAAGAGTCAGATTTTTTAATATTTTAGCCTTTTCTGAAGGTAATCTTCCCATTAGATAATTTGGTGTTCCCTTAATTAGTAGAAGGTTGACTAAGGTAGATTGTCAAGGGCTAATTGAGAAGTTAACTAGGAAAATAAATTCCTAGAATGCGAAGCATTTGTCTTACACAGGAAGACTACAATTGCTGAATGCAATGTTGTTTAGCATGAAGAATTTTTGTGTCAAGCTTTTATTCTTCCCCAATAAGTAATCAAGTCTATAGAGCAATTGTGTAGGAATTGCTTATGGAAGAGCACAGCTAAATACAAGCATGGGGCTCTTGTTGCTTGGAACGATGTCTGTAAAAGTAGAAAAGAGGGGGGCTTGGATATAAAGAGTGTAAGGACTTGGAACAAAGTTGCTATCGTAAAACATATATGGAATTTAGAGGTTGGGAAACAATCCTTATGGGCGAAGTGGGTTAGTTTGAATAAACTCAAGCTTTTGAGTTTTTAGAGCATTACCAATTCTCTAAAACCCAGTTGGAATTGGAGAAATATCCTGGAGTTAAGAGTAGAAATTAAAGGCTATTTTCAATACAAGTTTAGCAAAGGTGAGGTCAATTTTTGGTATGACCCGTTGGTGAATGGTGCAGCCCTTATGGATTTGTATCCTCATTTATCTATTCAAGATGTAGATATTAGAAAGCCTGCTACACTTGTTGATTTATGGAGGCATGATTAGTGGCAGTTACCCAATCCCATAAATGAAGACACTGAAGCAGTTTGGGAGCTTCTTAAGTAAAATTTTGTTATTAATTTTGCTGTTACTTATTCCATTACATAGCGATTAACTAAAATAGGTAAATTTAGCATTACAAGTGCATGGCAGTTCTTCTAAGGGACTAATGAGTATAAATCTTGGAGTGTTATGCTATGGGGTTACAATTTTATCCCTCGATAGAGTTTTATTGCTTGGTTTGTTGTACAACGTAAATTGTAGGTTAAAGTTAAGTTGATTATATGGGGTATGGTGATGGATAATAAATGTGTATTGTGTGGTTTGCAAGAAGAAACTATTGACCACTTATTTTTTCAATGTAATTACTCTAAATCAATTTTTAGTAAAGTGTTGACTGCTTGTGGATATAAGAGAGGAGTGTTGGATTGGAGGAGAGAATGGAGTTGGTTCTCATGGAAAGCTAAAGGCAAAAGCCCCTTAAGTCAGTTTAGAAGACTTATTTTTATGGCAACCATTTATCACATATGGAGAGTCAGGAATTCTATTATTTTTTATGGTAAAGTATTCAATGAAAAAAATGGTGTTGCAAAATGTCACGACTCAAATTTCTAGGGTCTGACTATCCTAGAGTTTAGGGAGACTTAAGGTCACCCTAAACCCATAGAACACTAATGATCCTATTGTCATTATACAAGTCTTATCTAATCATTTTGCCCTAGATCGTAACCACACTATTCATTACCCATTTCTCAATAATTACTTAACTATATCATACATATGATTATAACATAAATTCTTAGTTAAATACATATATTTTCTATACATTGTTAACTAATGTCGTAATTGTACATATACACCATATAAGTGATCATTTACTCAAAATATTTTTGTCCAAAATACAAATTTACAAAATATCTTTAGTCACCATGGAGCTTTAGACTATATATCTTCAAAATGATACGAGAAGTATCTTCACACATCTACAATAAGTCCCAAGTGGAAAAATGCATGACTCGGGATTATCTTGCTATTATTTCATCCTGACCTGAAATATTTTAACAACTACAGAATGAGTATAACTCAATGAGTACAAAATAATGTAATGCAACATAGAGACAAAATAAGATATTACCAGTTGGGTTAGTCCGACATGGCAATAGAATGGTGTAAATTCAAAAGTAGTTATGTGAGATTTTAGAATGCAATTTAGCAGAAACAAGAAGGTTTTGGAAGTGGAAAGCTTCCCATTCATTAAAGTTGGAGAGTGGCGGCCTAAGCCTTACTCACTTACATATGTTTCATTATGTGAGATTGATCAGATCTCACAGTTAGGCATTCCCCCCTAAAAGAGGTTGGGTACTCTCACCCTACCCACAGGCCTATACCAAGTGCATATGGTTTGGTGTCTTTTCCCACATCAAAAAGGATTTCTGCTTTTCATGGCATTCATGGAGGGCATGTTCAAAATTGGTATCAAGCATTCAATAACAAGTAATTGGTATAGCAAGCATTAGGCACATATGGCATCAATGTAAATGACTCCTTATGTTTAATTTACCGTATAAGGGGGACTCAAGGCTAACATTTCATGGAAATACATGTTTAATTTTCCTTTTAGGCATGTATCAATGATAGCATTTCATTTAACAATTACAAAGAACATGGTGCTATTACATTACATTATTAAGTACTCACCTTAGCACCTATGCTCCTAATGATCACTCGTTCTTAGCTTGTTCAAGGTCCTTCACGAACTTGAATAATTCCTTTGCCTTTTCCTTGTTGTTCTACACATCACATTTCAATCATATAGTAATTTGTAACTAATGATATGATTAACTATATTTTTGGCTTGTTCAATGCTTCAACTTAGGATGGAAACACCTTATACATACTTAACCTCATTCCTAAATAAATTTTATGTTGGATTTTCCATCCAATTTTAAGATTTCAATTCCAACTATCAAGATCCTTTAATTGCTCCATAAACCCTAATTTGTCCCATCTATACCAATTTAGGAAAAACTCTCAATTCTTTACCAATTCTTCAAATTAAATATAAGGATGTGAAATTAAGCTAATACATAACACATATATTCCCTCAATCATCACAATATCATGTTAAAATACTAATCCTTCTCTTAGCCATGCTTATGTCCCAAAGCTCCTCCAAGTTCAAGTCATGTTCCCAAAGATCAATTCAACCCTTCTAGATTCATTTCCTTCATCTAATATTAATCAAACACATCCTAGACATGATCTCTCTAGGGTGGCTGAATCCATCATACATGATACCAAAGAAGAATATTTCTAAGTAATTTAACCATCACAATCAACCTTAAAGCATGAAAAGAAAGGGTAAACATAATTTCTCACCTTGATTAGTTTAGCTTGTTAAATTCTTGTTTGAATAGGGATAGGGAATGCTTCTTCTTTGGGTGTAGAGTTTTGGTGTAGAGAGAACCAAATGAAATTTCTCTACATCATTTTTACTTATATAGTTATAGTATTGTTGCGTGATTTCTGCAAGTATACAAGTCGTGCCAAGTAATAGTGTATGAATAAAGTGTCGAATCCACAGGGAATGGTTGACAAGTACCAAAATTAAGATTACTCTATTATTTAGAAAATCAACTATGAGAATTTATATTTTAAGCTAAAGTGAAATTCAAGTAAATAAATGATGATAAATATGAAATAAGATTAAAGGTCTAGGATTTAGAATTCATAAATTGATTACCTATGATTTCATTATATTTTTTAGATTGGATTATTTTTGTTGGAATTAATGATTAGATTTTTCTAAATTATATGATGTTCTCTCTCAAGATATAACATGTGTGTTCATATTAACTTTATGTTTACTCTCGTGACCATAAGCAATTAACACAAACCCATTAAGTTTTATAGAAATCCTTTAATAATCACAAAGGAGTATTCTTATCTCTAAGCAAAACATTCCCTAAGTCAATTGTCCTAATAAAATAATATTGTGTTTCCACTCTCGCTATTTCACACAATATCTTAAATCATGCAATTAATGGCCAATTAAAATTACAAGCATTAAGTTATAAGATAAAATATTAATTCCAAAAATCAAATCCAATCAATTAAATATAAATAATCATAAGCAAACCAAAAGATTACATCTAAATCTTAGAAAATAAAATTAGCTACTCATAATTGAGAATGAAGAAATAATTAAATTAACAATCAAAATAACAAACATAATAACAACTTATAATTATATTCAAGAATAAAGTTTAGGAAAAACTTATTTTGAGATACAATCTTTGATGAACTCGAGCTCCAAAATCTCCTCCTCTTGATCAAAATAACAATAAAAGAAATCTACTTTATGAAAGTATATGTAACTCTCTCTACATCTATTTTTTGCTACTTTGAGTTGTGATTTTAGAGAAGAGAGTTTATGCCTATTTATAGGCAAATTCCATCGTCATTTTCATCCATGTTGCATCATTGATTACATAATTATTTTCATAACATCATCTCTTGTATAATTAATTTCATGACATCATTGCCAGCATCATTTATAAAATGATATCATTGTCTACATCATTTATAAAATGACATCATCGCTTAAGTCATGACATTACTGCATCATTGTGACATCATTTTGATCTGCAAAAATAAAATGAAAATACTAAAAATATATTATAATTTATTTATAAATTGTAAAACTATTTATTTCTAAAAATAAGTAATAATATTATTTTATTCTCAAGAACAGAGCTAAAATTTGAGTTTAAATAAATAAAAAAACTCTAAAAATGTAGAATTATAATATCCCCAAACTTAAGTTTTTGCTTGTCCTCAAGCAAAAGAAAATTCAAAACCTAAACTAGTCCATTTTCATAGGAAATTATGATTGCATTTAGCATATGCAACAAGCCTTTAAATTCTTAGGTGTTTCATAGAGAACGAATTATAGTTTTGTGAGTGCATCCAGTGGTGATACCCATAAACACCTATAAAACTCTAAACTTTTAACTATTTATTTCAGAGAATAATAAAATACCACAAAAAAAATTTAATCCTCTCGTGCTTCACTACCAGAAAATCGCTATTTAGCGACATAATTTTCCGTTGCTAAATAGCAAAATTCCGTCGCCAAATGATTATAGCGACGGAATTACGAGGAGAAAAATCTGTCGCTATAACCCTAGTCACTGATTTTTTTGCGACGGAAATAGGAATCTGTCTGTAATCAACGACGAAAATTTTCTCGCTAAATTCTGTCGCAAAATTCAGCGATGAAATTTCCGTCGCAGATCCGTTGCAAATCCGTCGCTAATCGGTAGTTGATCTATTAGAGTTTAAAACTAAATTTAAATAAAATCCATCGCTGAAATAAAGCAATCTATTGCTGTTTTATTGTGATGGAATATTCTGTTGGAATTCTGTCGTAATTTATAATTAAAAATTAATTTATTCCGTCGCAATTATGTGTATATTCCGTCACAATTTTTTATTTAAAAATTTATCGTTTATTTTTTTCGTCCCAAATCCGTTGGAAAAATCCATCGCAAAATTTTATTTCGTAACAAATCCGTCGCAAAAATCCATCGCAAATATTTTTCATTTAATTTTTTTAATGATTATGTTATTATATATATTTATATACATTATATTTATATTTATATTTATATACTAATATGTTTAAGCAATGTTAACCATATTAATATGAATATTAAAAATTCAATTAGTAATAAAATATTAACATAAGTTACATATCATAAAAAAGTAGCAACCATAAATAATAAATCATAAAAAGTAGCAATGTAAACAGGGAAAATATTGATAATAGAGTCCTAAATCATCCTCCTAATCATGCTGCTCATCAGTATGAGATGGATCATCAGATGCATGATTATCAGCCGCAGTATTATCATCAGCAGTAGCAGTATTATCATCATTACTCGGAGGATCATTCTGGACAGATGAAATAGGATCCAAGCCTCTTGCAATCATAAAACTCTCCAGGTGATGAAGGCGTTCTGTCAGCTCTCATTCTGTCTCTGATACCATCCTTTGTAACTGCTGTTGAATTACTTCTTGAACTCCTGGACTTGAAATCAATCGAATCATATCCTGTTTATTGCTTGGCTGGGAAGAAGCAGTAGGAGGGACAGATGGTGGGTAAGTAGCAGAAGATGAGCTACCACCTGAATGTCCATAATATGAGGATGCACAAGAACCGACTCCGTAAATCCTCTTCTTCTTGTTCTCCCCTCTAATAGCTCTCAAGTATAAGTCCAACTCATCAGCAACAGCTGGCTAATCGGATCCTGGTGTTGGCTGAGACATCTCTCCACGCAATCTCACAATCTCATCCTATTAAATAATTCAATTAACGAATTTTAGTTATATAAAAAGGTTGCACATAATTTTTATTATTTTTTAAAATTACAAGCTGAAATTTTATAATAAAATAAATTATAAAGTTTTGAGAATTTTGAATTATTTCCATCATTAGAAAAAAATTTAGTTATATAAAAATATTTCACAAATGAATTAAACTAACAAATAAAATTTTAGACTTACATGAACTGCCTTCGAGCGAGAATCAACAAAACTTCCATCGGCCTTCCTAGTATGAGTGCGGATGAAAATCTCCGTCGGCAGTGGATCTCTTCCCAATGTAGAAGCCTTTAAAACATTACAAAGTATTTAAATTTTATATTTTTCACAAACTGCTAAGGACATT
The DNA here is from genome assembly GCA_947687605.1 of Reutealis trisperma. Classification (NCBI taxonomy): domain Eukaryota; kingdom Viridiplantae; phylum Streptophyta; class Magnoliopsida; order Malpighiales; family Euphorbiaceae; genus Reutealis; species Reutealis trisperma. Next base: position 408,520 of record CANTUT010000062.1, read on the forward strand.
TAAAAAATTTGTACTTATATAGTAAATTAGAATATATACTAACCAATTTACGGCGATGCTCCTCATGAGAGATAGAACCGCCTGTATGGCAAGATGGCCCACTACCATCACCCCCTGATCCAGAATAGTGATTCTTAGATGCCGTAGCAGACTTTGTTATCCTATGATCTTTCTTCCATTCCTCACACCACTGCTTATAGACATCCTCTTCAAGAAATTTTGGCTTTTTACCAGATCTCTTTACACTACTAACCATGTTAGAATATCGCAATGCACACTTTTTTTTCCAAGCAATTTTCACCTTTGAATCTATAGCGTTGTCCCAAAGAAAATTTTTCTGCAACAAAGTGTTAATTGACTATATATATATATATATATATATATATATATATATATATATATATATATATATATATATATATATAAACTTTGACAAAAACATTCCCTATATATATGAAATTTTTCATATTAATAAATCAAATTAAAATTTATAATTTTGACAAAAACCTCCCTAATATATATGAAATTTCTCATATTAATAAATGGAATTAAAATTTATAACTTTGACAAAAACCTCCCTAATATATATGAAATTTCTCGTATTAATAACTGGAATTTATAGAAATTTTGGTAAAACTTTCCCTATATACTAGAATTATCCTCCTATTAACGGTTGAAAAAATAATATAATTATTGTCCAAACACTTCAATATCATCAACATAATACATTATCATATAAATTGCCCAACCCGGGCCTCCAAGTAATAACCCCTTCCGCCATAACATAAATCTATCATAATAATCATAAGTTTTTATTATTAAATTACAAGTAAATTTCTAACAAATAATTAAATTTATATGGCCAAATAATCAAATTAAAGGTATATATATATAAACTTTGACAAAAACCTCCTATATATATATGAAATTTCTCATATTAACAACTGAAATTTATACAGTGATTTACTAATGTTTTACTTAAACAAATATATATAAGATAATTAGATCAATTAACACAAAATTCACCATAATTACATATACAAATGTTAAAAATTTATAAAAATTTCGGCAGAACTTCCCCTATATACTGAAATTATCCTCCTGTTAATAGTTTAAAAAACAATATAATTATTTTCCAAACACTTCAATATCATCAACATAATACATTATCATATAAATTGCCCAACCCAGGCCTCCAAGTAATAACCCCTTCCGCCATAACAGAAATCTATCATAATAATTATCAGTTTTGATTATTAAATTACAAGTAAATTTCTAATAAATAATCAAATTTCTATAGCCAAATAATCAAATTAGAGGTAAAATTCAAACAAATAATTAAATTATAATTAAAACATTTAATATTTATATTAATTACCTTAAATTCTTCCCAGTAATAATCCTCAACTTCCTTTGGCACTTCCTTCCAAGAATAGCCTTTTGGATATATCCTCTCCTTAAAGATCTTAGTGATCATCTTTGCACACTCGCTAGATGGAAACAAGCTATAATACATAAATTATAAATAATTAATATATAATATTAGTAAAATATTAAATTTATGAAATTGGTATTAAAAAATTATAAACGAAATTATACTTAACTCATTTGAATTTAAAACAGTGACAATGATCTTTCCATCACGACTCCTCTCATAAGTCTCAATAGCTGCATAAGTAAAAACACCCTGCGAAGAGCTACGACCGGCCTCAGAAGTTGATGCTGATGCAGTACAACTTGTAGGAGTGGGTGCTACCTCACCAGGTGTCTCATCAGGATTAGGAATACAAGATGATGATGATGAAGGGCCTACTCCCGGATAACTAGGAGGAGCATCAGTATTAAGTGGTCGAGGCAGCCTAATAGAAGGAGGTGTTGTCGAACCAGAAGGAAGTGCTGACAAACTCAAAGGAGCATCAATAAGGGGATGTACTGGCAGAGTCAAAGATTGAAGCTGAGGACGCAATAGACTTGGATCTGTAGTACCTCTACCACATCCCCTACTAGGTGCAATACCTCTGCCATGCCCCTTAATAGGGACATTACCTCTCCCACGACCTCTATCCATACCTGAAATCATATAAATTAAATTATTAAAAAAAAAAGTATTTTTCTTGTTATACATTTATATACTCACACACAAGCAATTGTATACAAGTAAAACAAAATATTTTATATTATCACAATAATAGAATTAAAACAAAATATTTTATATTATTACAATAATATAATTACAATATGTCATTAGATAAACAAATTATTAAAAGATCTTATGCATCTGAATCACTATCTTCAACATCATTCAACTCTTCATCAAATTCTGCTTCCCCTTCTATTTCTGACTCTACTGGTGCTTCATCTTCTGTTTCAACCTCTTCAGTGTCTAATTTATTATAAGAACCAAGTGAATCATTAAGTGATTGATCCTCATCGATAAGCGCAAGTGACACTTCCCTAGCATCCACAACATCCTCTTGGAAAGGTAAAACATGCGATGGAAGGGTGTTCATTTGTGATTTGGCTACCTCAACAATTGTTCTAGCTTTAATCTTGCATACAGCCCACCAATCTGTATCGACACCTTTACAACCAGGATATGGGACATAATATACTTGAACTGCTTGCATTGCTAAGATAAATGGTTCGTATTTATTAAATCTTCTTCTCATATTGATATTAACAAGGTTATAATTTTGATGTATTTTCATCCCTACATTTGGTTTTGGATCAAACCAATCACATTTGAACAGTACAGTCCTCTTGATTGGTCGTGCTGGATACTCCAATTGCAGTACCTCTATCAATCGACCATAATAATCACTTGATTGTCCCTTAATACATACTCCACTATTATTTGTGACTTGTCTATCACTATGCACTTCAGTGTGAAATTTGTATCCATTGACAAAGTACACAGGATAACAAGTAACAGTCCATAAAGGATCCATTGCTAAAGACTGTATGAAAGGGTTCGAGATGCCATTTGTTGGATTGTTTGCCTACCAAATAAAATATAAAAATTTATAATTAATAAGCCAATATTGTTGTAATAAGTACCATTTATAAATATGAACAATTAATAAGAAGCACTCACATATAATTCGAACCAACTAGCAAATTCATGTTCTAATATGTCATCTATCTCCATATCAGTGATTGTTGGTCGAGAGGTTCGTAATTCCTTAATGTAGACCCTTAGAAGAAAATAAAATAATTAAATATAAAATTACAATATGATAATAAGGGATAAGAATGACATCGAAGCAGCTCTATCTATTAACTTACTCAATAAATGGAGAAACATCTTCACAATTCAACAGAATATATGTACGAGCTGCATTATACTCCTCCAATGTCAAACGCCTTATTTTTGCTTTTCCATATGGACGACCCGAATGAGTAAAGATTGCAATGTTCCCTTCTATTTCTTCTCCTTCCACTTGTCCTCCATCATCATTCTGTGGCACTTTTCGATGCCTTGTGTGCACTTTAGGTTCAAAATAAAAGGAACAAAAGGATGAAGCTTCTTCCACTAAATATGCATTGCATATAGAACCTTCAACCTTAGATTTATTCTTGACATTGTTTTTCAAGTGTCGAAGGAAACTATAAAGATATATAAAATAAATATAAGTTAAAATACTAGAATAGATGATGAACATTAACAAGTTGAATATCCTAAAATATTCATACCGTTCAAATGGATACATCCATCTATATTGAACTGGACCTACAATCTTCACTTCATAAGGCAGATGAACTGGAAGATGTTCCATAGAGTCAAAAAAACCAGGAGGAAATATCTTTTCTAATTTGCATAGAATGATTGGAATTTCTTCTTCTAATTTGACCATGTCTTCTACATGAATCACGGTTAAAGTAAGATCTTTGAAAAATATACTCAATTCTGTAATAGCTTCCCAAACCTTCTTTGGGCAAAATGCATGAAAAGCAATTGGTAACAATCGCTGCATGAATACATGGCAATCATGACTTTTCATCCCAAACAGATTGTATTTTCTCATGTCAACACATCAACTCATATTAGACACGTATCCATATGGAAATCTAAGGCTCTTCACCTATTCACATAGGACTTTTTTTGACTCTTTATCCAATGTGTAGCATGCCTTTGGATATAACTTAGTTACTTCATCTTGTTCAAGCTCGGGTCTCCTACACAATAGCTTCATATCAGCTCTAGCTTTGGCATTATCCTTAGTCTTCCCATCTATGTTCATTACAGTGTTGAACACATTCTTGAAAATATTTTTCTCAATGTGCATCACATCCAAGTTGTGACGTATGAGAAGAGAACTCCAATAAGGTAAATCCCAAAAGATGCTTCTCTTCCTCCAACCACAACTTTTACAAATAGGAGCATTATGATCATTCGCACTAACTTTAGTAACCTTTTTCAAAGCCAGTTTCTTGATTTCCTCAAGGATCTGCTGTCCAGACCGTAATGGGGGTGCTAACTTCTCAACCATAGTTCCCTTTATAAAATGAGTCTTATCACGTCGAAATGAGTGATCTGGTGGTAAGAACTTACGATGATTATCAAACCATGACTGCTTTCCACCTTTAGGTAGGGTGAATGCATCAGTTTCATAATGACAATAAGGACAAGCTAGCCGTCCGTGAGTACTCCAGCCAAATAACATAGAATATGCTGGGAAATTGCTTATTGTCCACATCAAAGCAGCTTTCATCTGGAAATTTTGCTTATCTGACACATCATATGTCCAAACTCTAACATCCCACAACTGCTTCAATTCTTCAATTAAAGGTTGTAAATACACATCCAACTTGTCCTTAGGGTTATTTGGGCCTGGAACAATCACTGTAAGGAACATGTACTCCTCCTTTGTACATAACCATGGAGGCAAATTATACGGGGTGACTATTACTGGCCACGAGGAGTATTGTTGTCCCGATTGTCCAAAAGGCTGAAATCCATCTATGCATAGTCCGACTCTTACATTTCTACTCTCAGATGCAAATGATAAATGAGTTTGATTGAAATGCTTCCATGGTTCACTATCTGAACAATGGCGCATAATGCCTTCTTCCTCATCATGGTTGGCATGCCATGTCATGTACTTTGCTATGGATTCTGAGGCATATAATCTCTGAAGTCTAGGAGTTAGAGGAAAGTAATACATCTTCTTATATGCAACATTTTTCTTTCGTTTCACAGAACCCCGTCTAGGTGCCTTATACCTGGGTTGACCATAGAACTTGCAATTAAGCATATCAGAATCACTCTTCCAATATATCATGTAACCTTTACTACAACAATCAATTTTCTCTACTGAAAGTCCTAGACCTTTGACTAACTTCTTAGTGCAATAGAAGTTATCAACCATCATGTTATCTGCTGGTAGGATCTCTTTGATAAATGATAACATATCATCATAACACCTTTCAGATACCTAGACCTTTGACTAACTTCTTAGTGCAATAGACGTTATCAACCATCATGTTATTTGCTGGTAGGATCTCTTTGACAAATGATAACATATCATCATAACACCTTTTAGATAAGTGGTGTTCTGACTTCATGTTCAATAATCGAGCCACAGCAGATAACTTTGAGTGTTTCTCACATCCTGGCCATAACTCTTCATTAGCAGCTCTGAGCATATCATATAAATTTTGAGCTGATGGATTAGGAGCTTCTTCTGTAGCATCCCAATTAAAGTCTGGACTAGCTGCATCCATAACTAAACTATTAAATGCATCCGACGAATTTGGCTGACTGACTGATTCACCTATACCAAAATTAAAGTTCATCTGATAAGATGTCCCAACATTTTCTTCTTCACCATGCAATTTCCATACATAGTAATCTGAAACAAATCCGTGTCTCAAAAGATGTAGCTTCACAACTTTCACATCTTTATAACTGCGGTTCTGACACTTATTCCTTTTGCATAGACACTTAATCTGCATTCCTTGCTTATATCCAAGTTGGCTACAGACAAACTCAATAAACTGATCTACCCCTTCCACAAAATTAGGATTTAAATACCCATCAATTGTTCTAATATACATCCATTGTCGATTTGAAGTCATCTTGCACTCCTGTAGGTATAGAATATTAAGAACGTGAAATATCAACTTATTATAATCCATTAGCAAAACGTAATAACCATAAACTTTTGTAGTTCTAAACATAAATCCTCACACTTAACCTAAATCTTTTATTAATCCTTATATCTGCTTTCTTAAAAGGTAAGAACCTAACCATTCAGAAAACCATTCCTATATAATCAATTAATGGTACATGATTTTAATCATAAAGCTGTCAAAATTTCGACAGCATGTCACTATAGTTCTCGAAGTGCACTAGTTGAAATATGCACAAATAAAATATTTATGCCTACCTCATTGTGCACCCGAGAACGTATAGGTCATACTGTTTAAATTTCAATGACAACTTTATGATTAAATATGTTACCTAATTGAAAAGGATGATATTTTCCAAACTGTCCACATTGGACAATTCAGTGACATCTCACTATCACAGTGAGAATGACACTAAACGGTTATCTAAGGTTTACTAAACTATCTAATTTTCATAGATTCAAGAGAAAATTCGGTAACATCTCCCATATATATATGATGGTCCACTACATAAAATATAATAAAATCTGTTATATTCTATTGGACATGCCTCATAGCCCATTTTGGGAGTCAATATTCACAAGTAACTATAACGTTCAAAGGCACCAAATTAATAAAATTAAAAATTCACTCATAACAGAAGTGAACAATATATAATTCTATTTTAACTTTAAATATTAAATACGTAAATAATATCAAATGAGCGAGTAAATGTGTGCGTGTATGTATGTCTATATTGAGTTCTAAATCACACAGTTCTTATAATACCACTAAATCAAAATTAATTGATGATGATGACCACAATAAAGATAATTGGTGATAAGACTAATTATATTAATATTAATTTTGTCAAACATTTTCCATATAGATGTAGTATAAAAAAAATTATACTATATATATTTTGTCAAACATTTTCCTTCAAATATCACCCCTTTGGCTAGAACTCAAAACTCCCCATAACCTTTTTGTTTTCTTTTTTTCTCAATAATTTAAAGTTAAAAATTTTTAGCAGTATTTTAAAGTTCTAATTAAATTTAAATTCACCTAAATTGAAATTAGGGAATCTGATGGTAGCTGGGAGGAGATATATGTGGTGAAGAATTTGCTCATGATAGCAGTAGACTGGATAAGATGATTCTCTCTCTTTCTTGCCATTTTGCAAGCGACTCAAATATGCAAAATAGGCTTCACGAACTGCTATGGAAGCTCCCAAGAAAGTCAGAAAGCTTTGAACTTGTTTTCACTTGATTTTCAATTAGCAATCAAGAAAGTCCCTTTGGCTAGTTGTTACTTGTTTTAACTTTCTGGCACAGTGACTTTTCATCCTCTTATTATTATTATTATCATTTCAAATTGGATGATCCATTAATCCAAATAACAGCAAATTATAAATGAATCAATTTTTTTTTAATTTACTAGAGATTGGGAATAGATGGATTTTCTTTAGAACTTGTTTTTACTGTCAATCTGTGTATAGATAGAGGAAGAACTTCTTTTCTTAACTTGTGGTTGTGGGTGAAAATTATTCAACCAAATTTTAGATTTGAAGTGGGATTTTTCTTGCATAAGCTACTATTATTATTCACATGTTCTTTGTTAATAGCTAGCTTAAGTAACAATTTGTATACTTTTGGAGAGTGGTTAAGAAAAGTAGATCTAAAATATTAAACTAAAATAAGTAAATATCTTAGCATTGATTATCTTTTTATAGGTCAGGGGCTTGTATCTTCCCTACAGCTGTGAGCTATCATGATGTTGATATTTCATAAGTTGGTTGTCCTCTTTCTTTTCCATTGTCTTTTTTGTCTTTCTTTTTTCAAGATTCCTGATTTCAATTTGACATCTTTTTTCCACAATCTCACATTTTGATTTCATTTATCTTATAATTCCTGATTTCTCATTTTATTTTTTAACCGTCCGATCAAAATATGATCAGAATTGTACATGTTCTCTTCATAATAATTTTCCTGGTTTGGTCCCCATTTGCTTTCATGATGTGGTTTGCTTTTGAGATTTTTTGCGCAATTTTACTTGTTTGATTCATTAAATTGCTGGTTTTGTTTTCTTAATTTTTATTATAGTAGCACAACCCCAACCACAGGCACAGGCACAAGCATAGGTAATGGGACTGGGATTGGGACTGGGACTGGAACAAGCACGGGGACTAGCATAGGAGGGATAACCACAAATATGCCTACGACAAGTGTGACACCCTTTGCAGGGTTGGGTCCTTCAGGAAATGGCACTGGCATAGACAGTAGTGGTGTGGCAACCATAAAAGTCTCAACCATAAAAATTAACTAGTCAGTCTATGTATTTTGATTCCGTCAGTATTTTAATTTTTTTGTCCATTTTTACTGTTAAATGCTTATGAAAATATTAAAATACCTTCATTTACTCTTAAAATTTTCATTACACCAAAAAAAAAAAAAAAAAAAAACCCAAATTTCTAATGCTTCTAAATTATCAACCAAAAATTCAGAAAAATAAATAAAAAACTAACACTTTCACCCCTAACTAAACAAAATTATAGCACAAAAACATAATCCTAACTGAACTAAACAAAATTGACAAAATTTCAAAAATTATGCAACAAACAATTTCAGCAACAAGCATTAAAAATCTATCAAATTAAAGCTATTACAAACATAATAAGGCAGATTAAATATATCAAAATTAAGTAAAGCTATCAAAATTAAGGCTATTAAAAATATAACAGAAATTATAACCAAAATAGATCAGAAATTAAGATTCACGAACCAGAAGCGAGAGAGAGATTCTGCGATGAACCAGAGACAATGTGAATCACCAGAATCGACAAAGAGAGATGGGGAAACGGTGGAGGATTTAATTCATTCCTCTGTCAACAAGAACAAAACCAGTTAGTCAAATCAAATTCAAGAACAAAATAACCCATTATTATTTCATAAAATCATATTCAACCATTAACCAACACAACAAAAATAAAAAAAAAATAACCAAAAACGGATCAAAAATAACCAACAGTCCAAACAAATTCATATTCTCACAATACATAATTGGAAAAAATCCCAACAAAAACTTACAAAATTATGTTATTAACATGGATTTTCACATGAAATAACAGAAATTTGAAACAAATACAAAGAAAAAAAAAAGGTCACAGAACTGGACCTGCGATAATGCCTAGATGCATGACCACCAGAGTGAGAGAGAGAGATCCTGCACCAAATCAGAGACCCACGAACCATTAGAAGTGAGAAAGAGAGATGAGGAAACAGTGGAGGACAACCAGATGCCTAAGAAATCACCGAAATCCACCAGCTATACAACCCAGAAGCAAGACAGAGACAGGAAAAATGGTGGCTTCTGTTTCGTTCCCAAGACTTCACGATAATCCAGTACCCCTTTTAAATCCAGTACCCCGTTGTCAAATTTTTCATCAAACAAACGAAATTTGAAGGGAAAATGGCAGTTTTGATTTTGGCAAATTTGAAGAGAGAAAGAGGCAGATGAGAGTGCGCAGCTGGGAAAAAGAACAGTGGCATCCCAGCTAATTAATTGGCTATCCAATTAATTAAAAAGATTTTAAAAATAGCGACAGATTTCCATCGCTATTATAAATTAAATCCATCGGTAAAATAAAAAAAACTTTTTTTATTTGGTCAGTGACAAAAATAACAACAGAATCATCTGTCGCTAAAATGTCGCTAATCCGTCGGTAAGTCGTGGTGCCAATATTTGGCGCTAATTTTTTAGCGATGAAATTATTCAGTCGCTGATCTGTCGGTAATGTGTCGCAACTCTGTTGGAATTCTGTCGCTATATTTTTTAATTTATTATTTCTATTATTTTTATAATCCGTCGCTGTTTTTCGCTGATCTATCGCTATTTAGCAATGGAATATGTCCGTCGCTAAATTCCGTCGCTATTTAGCGAATTTCTTGTAGTGCTTGTGTTGAAATTTTCTTTTTTTTAGGTCTCAAGAAATTAATATTTATAAACAAGATATCAATAGTATTGCAAGTCAAGCTTCTATTTCAAGTTCAAAATAATCCTCATCTTAATCATGCCTTTAATAACCATGCATTAAATCAACCGCAAAAAATTATTGCACTTCAGATAGGCATATACACACGAATATCTTTAAATGCCTCTATCAAAAGATAAAAAATAGATGTACAAATCTCATAAGTATGTTAATGCAAACAATCTCCACTAATGGAATTCACAAATCAAAAGAGATCAATAGGTCTTAACTAGACTTGTAATGGGGCTAACACAAGGTCTTTTGGTTGAATAAAGAAAAGGCTAAATGAACAAAAGTAAAAAAATTATGCCAAGTTTACAAAAATTAATAGCTCAAATAAAGGGATTTTGTTAATGAAGGATCCCTTTTATCTTAAGTACCATTCTTCTTCAATGTTTTCTTCTTTTAAGCCCCCCTCTTCTTCTTCTTTTTCTTTTTTTTTTCTTTTTTTTTGCTAACAACATTATTCTAAAGATAAACAAGAATTATTTTATTCAATTTTCTTGCTTTCCCCCAAACTTATTTTAAGCATAAAGTGATCTTTTACAATGTATAATACTCTTAGTTATTAGAGATCCTTATTTTCTTTTAAAACTTCAATAATTTCATTTTCTTCATTAGAATATAAACTTGACAAAAATTATCTCACAAACAGTGTGAAAGATAACAATTAAGATTAATTAACAAAGAAAAGAAAGCTAAAATTATCAAGGCACTAAGGGGTAAACTAGGAAAAAAATTAAAATAAGGGTAGATACAAGTAACAGGCTAAATAAACAATGCCCAAATCATATCTCTTTTTCAAAATAAATTCAAAATTTCATCTCAAAAGTTTGCAAAAATATGTTATATGATAGGTGAGACACATGAAAATAAAAATGTGTAGAAGCCCTCTCTAAGTAAGCATACGCAATTTCAATACAATCAATATAATGCAAAGTAAATCAAAACTTAATCTTAATAAAAGTTAATTTCTTACCTAAAATAGTTGCTCAACCTGAAATACTTTAATGAATTGTTCATAAATACCAATTATAATCAATCATTGGCCTTTCATCAAATTATTTAATACAAGCATATTTTTATTAATAAAGAGTAAAAATTTTAAATTTATTCATCAAAACACAAAAGAAATGACTAAAAACAAAAAAACAAATTAAACCTTCCCAAACTTGTAATGGACATTGTCCTCAATGTCAAATAAATAAATCAAAAGAAAGAAAATACTCCCTCTTATAGAAAAGCGGATTCTAAATTATAAACAATATGTGCATTCCACTTCCTTGTTTCCTATAAAACATCATGAAACAACACTAAAAGTAAGCATGAGAAACTAATCACACAAAAAGAAAACATTATTTTTTTTATTTCTGTTTTTTTTAATTTTTTTTTGAAAACTAGAAAAAAAATACATATGCATATCAAGAGCACAAAAAGCACTCTTTACTCAGCCATCTTGTACAAACAACTCTTCAGTTAGTTAGTTAGTTAGTTAGTTTTTTTTTTTTGAAAAGGAAAATCACATATATTTAAGATGCGTATCAAGAGTACAAAAGTAACTATTTACTCAGCCATCTTATATTTAGTAAATTGGACCTAAAACTTCACTTGATCAGGTGTAACAAAAAAAAAAAAAAAAAGAAGAAGAAGAAAAAAGAAAAAAAATGTGATAAGAAAAACTACAAGAGTTAGGGAAGTTACAACCAGAGAGTCAAATCTAGTCCACGCTTCTTGCTGCAATTGGCCCTGGAGTGCCAAACTACCTACGCCATCAATGGATCAGGTTCAGATTTAAAATTTCACAATTGGTCAATCAATTGATCAATAGTTGAAGCAGAGACTAGAATACTTTGACTCGCTACTGTCATAAAACTCTGTTCCACAGCATGATCGAGAAAAGATAGTAAACCATTATAAAAACCATCAACATTAAGTAATCCCAATGGCTTTTGAAGAACAGTTAATTAGGTCCAAGATGCAATGGTGAAGATATCTTCAAATGTTTCTAAACCACCAGGTAATGCGATAAAAGCATCAGCGTTAAGATTCATGTATGACATTCATTCATATATGCTCATAACTCGTAACTCATTACCTATAGTTCCATCAGTGATATATTTATTAAGAGCCAAAGCCTTTAGAACTATTCCTAGGACTTTGCTACCTGTAATATATGCAGAACTTGCGACACAACCCCTTAACCCTAAACTACCTTCCTCAAACACCAAATTAATTTTTTGTTCAGCTAAAATCCTACCAAGTTTATTAGCTACTATCAAGTGCTCTCTTTTCTTGCCAGAGTTTGGACTACAAAAAATACAAATAGTTTTGAATTTGCATATTAAGGGTGTTGCCATTTTCCCTCACATATCTTTTCAAAGGATTGTGTGCATATTTACAATAATGAATGTGCATATAAAGAAATTAGAAAAGTAAAAGAACAGTTCAATGAGGTAAAATAATTGTTGATAGAGAAAATAAAAATAAAAATAAAAATAAAAATAAAAATAAAAATAAAAATAATCAATGCCGTGTGTACAAATGTCAAAAGAAATATTCAAAAAACTAAAAAAAAAGACATTGAAAGACTAAAAAGCTGACGAAAGTAGAAAAATCTGCAGCGTGTGTACAAAAGTCAAAAAGAAAATATTGAAAAGCTAAAAGTAGATATTGAAAAGACTAAAAAGCTAACGAAAGTAGAAGAATCAAAAAGAAAATCTAGGTGCTAAAAATTCAAAAAGTACTGTAGGATGTAGAAAATTAATGCATCAAAAAATAAAAAAGTTAGTGATACACCTAATTATGAACAGTAGTTGTGATTTTGGCTCATATCTTCCTCTGGTTTTATGTCCAGTAACGACTTAAACACCTTCTATGAGTCGAGGATAGGCTTCCCATTCAGTTTTCTTATTAACTGGCAAACAGGGTCTTTTATCATCAGATTCCCTAGACTATAACATTGTTTCTCTTCTTTGAATAAGTCTCATAAATCTAAAAGGGTACATTAAACTTGTCTACAAGGATGCATCTCAAGAGTCTGTAGGATATTATCCAAAGATTCTTTACTCAGTCCATCCTTTATGAATTTAATTTTGTCTTCTCAATTTATAGATGCAAATCCAATGTTTCTACAGTGTGTGCTGCAATTTCATCTTGCACACTTGTAGCAAACTGTCGTTCTCTTAACTCTCCTCTTCTTTGAGTAAGAACTTCTCCCCATACTTGGCAAACATTTAATAAATGAGTCATCAAGCTCACCTACCAATCGTACTTTGGCTTCTATCATCCAGTGAATATCCTTAAGAAGATTCAAACGCCTAAATGCCTTTATTGTTTCCAGTCTGCATTCATTAATTTTCCTAAGTACATCTTGAGGAAAAGTTAGGAACTTGTTTTTTAGTGCTGCAAGAGATGCTTCCATATCTAATTAACTTAGTTAAGAAAATGAAAGAGAAAATTTACAATAAGACAACTAAACAGAAATAAAAAAAAAACATAATAAAGAGAAAACTCGGGTTTCCTTCTAATAAGCTATTTAATAACAACACTAAAGTAAAATTAAAATAGAACAAAACAAACAAAAGAATAAAAGAAATTAAAAAGAAGTAAAAAAGTTAGAAATTTGGGTTGCTTTCCAAATGCACTTAATTTATATTCTTTAGCTTGATTATAGCCAAATCTTCATTATGGAGGATAATATATAAAGTATATCATCCCAATAATCACAGAAAGATAGACTTTTGCCAATTTTAATGAGTCAAGCCAACTTGATTTGAGCCTACATGGAAAAAGGTTAAGACAGAAATTATTTAATATTTTACAATTAGGCTCATAATTTTCAAAAGCTTTCTAATGAGCTCTTTTTCTTGCTTTAAATTTTCTCAAGAAATTAAGATAGGAAGGTTGTGGTGTTGAATCAAGAGTTGGTGAGTACTCAGTTGATAGTGGTGAATGCTTATTTTTTTTCCAAGTTATCAAATTGATATTCTCTATGGTCTAGCATATATGGTGTTGTATTCACCAAACAAACTGAAAGAGTTTCCTTTGAGTGCTCTTTTTCAAATACTTCTTCAATTTCCCTATCAATTTCAACCACTCCATAAATATTATCCATGAGAGAAGGATATTTGAAATTATTGGGAAGCTCATCTTCTTCCTTTTTATCTCATTTGCTTAAAGTATTTGGTTGATCAATCATCTCTTCTACATCATTACTCAAAGAAATTGCCAAGCATTGCTCTCTAGAACGTTCTTCAATTTGGCTTATCAAGTTACTATGGCCTTGAGTATGTAATGGATTAACGAACTGTTCCATTTGTACATCATCATTTGTATTGTGGCTAGCCCATTGATCCATTCTATCTTCCAATCTTTCACATCATTCATGAGTAGCATTTATGAATCTTTCCAATGCTGCTTCATAAGATGGTCTGTGCTCCTCAAATGGTGCATGATCTTGAAAATCATATTGATAAGGATACCATGAATTGTTACCTTGATCGCATTGGTTTTCCCATGAAAAGCACGAATAGTCACTCCATCCTGAGTTATTTATGTTAGAATATGGATAATTCTCATGCCTATTAGGAAAATTTGTACCTGTTCTGCATATTGGCATTCAAAATTCAAGTGATTACCTCCACATAGATCACAACTCAAACATGAATTAAATAAAGTATTATCATTAAGTTTATCAATTAAGTTAACCAATTTATCGATTTTAGCATTTAACTTATTAAAACCATCCTTACCATACATGTTTGCTGCTCCATTTAGCATCATTCCTCCATCATAGCATTACAAGTTGTGGAAAGCCATCTTTTTTTTTTTTTTAAATTCTTGCAAAATAAAAAAAATAGAAAAGAAAAACAAAATCTAAAGTAATAGAGTATATCAATTGTTTTGATATTGTTAAAAGTCGCCTTCCCCGGCAACGGTGCCAAAAACTAGTTGCACAACTTCTGCAAGTATACAGGTCATGCCAAGTAATAATGTGTGAATAGAGTGTTGAATCTACAGGGAAGGGTTGATAAGTACCAAATTTAAGATTACTTTATTATTTAGAAAATCAATTATGAGAATTCATATTTTAAGCTAAAGTGAAATTCAAGTAAATAAATGATGATAAATATGAAATAAGATTAAAGGTCTAGGATTTAGAATTCATCAATTGATTACCTATGATTTCTTTATATTTTTTAGATTGGATTATTTTTGCTGGAATTAATGATTAGATTTTCCTAAATTATATGATGTTCTCTCTCAAGATACAACATGTGTGTTCATATTAATTTTGTGTCTACTCTCGTTACCATAAGCAATTAACACAAACCCATTAAGTTTTATAGAAATCCTTTTAATAATCACAAAGGAGTATTCTTATCTCTAAACAATGCATTCCCTAGGTCAATTATCCTAATGAAATAATATTATGTTTCCACTCTCGTTACTTCACACAATATCTTAAATCATGTAATTAATGACCAGTTAATTGCAAGCATTAAGTTTTAAGATAAAAGATTAATTCCAACAATCAAAGCCAATCCATTAAATATAAATAATCATAAGCAAATAAAAAGATTATATCTAAATCCTAGAAAATAAAATTAGCTTCTCATAATTGAGAATGAAGAAATAATTAAATTAACAATCAAAATAACAAACATAATAACAACTTATAATTAAATTCAAGAATAAAGTTTAGGAAGAACTTGTTTTAATATATAATCTTTGATAAACTCGAGCTCCAAAATCTTCTCCTCTTGATCAAAATAACAATAAAAGAAATCTACTTTAAGAAAGTATATATAACTCTCTCTACATCTATTTTTTGCTACTTTGAGTTGTGATTTTGAAGAAGAGGTGTAATGCTTATTTATAGGCAAATTCCATCTTTATTTTCAACCATGTTGCATCATTGATTATATCATTATTTTCATGATATCATCTCTTGCATCATTAATTTCATGACATCATTGCTTGCATCATTTATAAAATGACATCATTGTCTACATCATTTATAAAATGATATCATTGCCTGAGTTTTGACATTACTGCATCATTATGACATCATTTTGATTTGCAAAAATAAAATAAAAATACTACAAATATATTATAATTTATTTATAAATTGTAAAACTATTTATTTCTAAAAATAAGTAATAATATTATTGCATTCTCGAGAAAAGAGCTAAAATTTGAGTTTAAATAAATAAAATAACTCTAAAAATGTAGAGTTATCAAGTATTGGATGGTGAAGATTCATCAAACTATATCTAAGGGCTAAGATTTAACTTGAGTGAAGGGTGGAGATAACATCAAGATGGATGGCTAGGATTTTCTCTACAAAAATGGGGGTCATCATAAGGGGTTAGGTGTCCTAATTGGGTTTTGACTCATGTGAGGTGAGGATAAGAGTTTCATTTGCTTAGAATTTTGACTTAGTCAATTTTGATGACTAAGAAGCTAAACACCAAGGGTTCATTCTCTACACCTGCTTTGCTTATTATTTTAGCCCACTATTTTTCCTACACCATTTCAGATGTTGCATCAAGTCTTAGGCCCAATGGACCAGCCTCCTTAGGTCAAATTTGGGCTTCTATTATATCAAGACCCATCAATAAGCTCACAGGCCCATTTACAGTTTAGAGGTCTTCCCTTTTCTATTCTTTCCCCTATTTCTCATTGTAACTTTTCAAACTACCTCTCCTAACTTCCTTACTCACACTCTTAGCTATCATATGGGTCTTAGCTAAGTTATTAGAATAAGGTTAATTATCATAAAATCATATACTAAGCAAACATCACACATTGTATCTTTAGGTTACTACTTATTCCCTTAACAATCCCATATTATTTCATCATGCTAAAATCTAATCTCTTAGTATCATTTATAGTTAGAAAGTTATAAAACACTCAAATATTACATTCTACCCTCCTTAAAGAAAAATTCATCCTCAAATTTTAAGAATTTACTTGTCATTGGTTGAATAATTGAGGATACTTTCAAAGCATATCGTCTTCACTCTCCCAAGTACATTCTTCTACATTATGATTTCACCATTGGACTTTGACCATGGGAATTTCCTTGTTATGAATTCTTTTCACTTGGTGGTCCAATATAGCAATCGGGGTTTCTTCATAAGAAAGGTCTTGGTCAACCTCGATTAACTATGGTTGCAGCACATGTGATGGATCAGAAATGTACTTTCTTAACATCGACACATGAAACACTAGATGAACATGTTCTAACGCTGGAGGCAATGCTAACTGGTACATGACTTCTCTAACCTTGTCAAGAATCTTGAAAGGTTCGATGAAGCATGGGGATAGCTTTCCCTTCTTGCCAAACCTCATCATTCCTTTCATAGGGGAGACCTTCAAGAAAATATGGTCACCCACCATGAAATGAATATCTTTCCTCTTGGGATCAGCATAGCTCTTCTGACAACTAAAAGCAGTCTTTAATCTTTCTTAAATCATCTTCACCTTCTCAGTAGCTTCTTTAATCATATCCGGAGCTTCTAGATACTTCTCACCCATTTCAGTCCAACAAATTGGAGATCGACATCTTCTGCCATATAGTGCCTCGTATAGTGCCATGCCTATGGAAGAGTGATAACTATTGTTTGCAAATTCAATAAGTGGAAGGTACTTGTCCTAACTCCCTCCAAAATCCATTACACACATACGAAGCATGTCTTCCAAGGTCTATATCGTTCTTTCAGATTGCCCATCTGTTTGCGGGTGAAAGGCCATACTAAAATCAAGTTGTGTACCCAGCGCTTCTTGTAATCTCTGCCAAAATCTTGATGTGAATTAGGTCGCTCTATTTGAAATGATGGAAAGTGGGATCCTATGTAGTCTTACTATCTTATCAATATAGATTCGAGCATATTAGGCTACTAAATATGACGTCTTTACCTCAATGAAATGTGCAGATTTTGTTAGTCAATCCACTATCACCCTTATAGAGTCATATCCTTTGACTGTCTTGGGTAAACCCACCACGAAATCTATGGTAATCCTTTCCTATTTCCATTTTGGTAAGCTTATCTCTTATAGTAACCTAGATGGTCTTTAGTGCTCAAACTTCACTTACTGACAAGTGAGCAGGATGCTGCAAACTTCACTACATCCTTCTTCATTCCAGGCCACCAATAATTACTTTTTATATCATGGTACATTTTTATAACACCTAGGTGTGCACTGTATGGAGTCTGATGTACTTCTTTGAGAATTCTCTCCCTCAATCCCATCACATTGGCACATAATCGATCTCTGCACTTTAGTATGCCTTCTTCTATTTAGAATTCTAGGGCTTACCCTTTTTCCACGTCTTCGAAAATCTTCATCAATTGGGGGTCTTGCTTTTGTGATGTCTTTATCTCATCATAGAGCTTAGGCCTTACTTGAAAGTAAGCTAACAACACTTGTGACTTGTCTATTTCCAATTATAACCCTTCACTAAGCATCTTTTTCAACTCCTATATTAGTGGTCTTCTGTGGATAGCAATATGTGAGAGACTACCCATAGACTTCCTACTCAATGCATCTGCTACTACATTGGCTTTACCAGGATGGTAAAGTATTTGACAATCGTAGTCTTTTAATAATTCCACCCACTTCCTTTGTCTCAAGTTTAAATCCCTTTGCTTAAGATATATTGGAGGCTTTTGTGATCTGAATAGATCTCACATTTCTCCCTATACAAGTAATGCCTCCATATCTTTAAAGCAAAAATGACTGCTACCATCTTTAGATCATGTGTAGGGTAGTTCATCTTGTGTCACTTCAATTGTCTAGATGCATAAGCAATAAATTTTCTATACTGCATCAATACGCATCCCAAACCAATTCTAGAAGCATCACAGTATATGGAAAATCTTTGTTTCCCTCAGGAAGTACCAATACAGGGGCTGTGATCAAGCACTTTTAACTGTGATCAAGCAGTTTTTAACTTCTAAAAGCTCTCTTCACAAGGTTCATCCCATTTGAACTTAACTTGCTTTCTCAAAAGCCTTGTCAATGGTACCACTATCTTTGAAAATCTTTTATAAAGCGACAATAGTACCCTGCCATACCCAAGAAGCTCCTTACTTCAGTAATAGTTGTAGGTCGAGGCCAATTTGTCACCGCTTCTACTTTGTTAGGATCTACCTTGATTCCTTCTCTACTCACTATATGACCGAGGAAGCAAACTTATTCCATCTAGAAATCACATTTAGATAGTTTAGCATACGATTTATGCTCCTTTAGAGTTTGTAACACTATTCTTAAGTGCTCCTCATGTTCCTCCTTACTCCTTGAATAAATGAAGATGTCATCAATGAATACAATCATAAATTTGTCCAAAAACGGCTTAAACACTCAATTCATCAAATCCATAAAAGTCGCTAGTGCATTTGTCAACCCAAATGGTAGTACGGTGAATTCCTAATGCCCAGACCTCGTTCTAAATGTAGTCTTACAAATGTTCTCTGATCGGATCTTAGGTTAATGATAACTCGATCGCAAATCTATCTTAGAAAACTAACTAGCCCCTTGTAACTGATCAAACAAATCATCAATCCTAGGTAGGGGGTATTTATTTTTCACAGTCACTTTATTTAATTGCTTATAATCAATACACAACCTTAACGACCTATCTTTCTTCTTTACAAATAGAACAGGGAGCACCCTAAGAAGAACTACTTGGTCTAATAAAACCCTTATCAAGCAGATCTTGTAACTGAACCTTTAATTCTTTTAACTCTAAAGGTGCCATTTGATAAGGTGGTATCGAAATTGGCTGGGTTCCAGGCAAGAGTTCAATTGTAAATTCTATCTCCCTATCTAGTGGCATTCCAAGTAAATCTTCAGGAAACACATCTGGGAATTCATCTACTACTGTTATCTTCTTAATAGATTCATTTACCTTTATAGTGTCTACAACATATGCTAAGTATACCTGACAACCTTTCCTTAATTATCTTTTTGCCCCTATAGCCAAAATAAAATTCATAGTAATGTTACTTCTATCACCTTGAAAGGTGAATTCAATTCCATTTTCATCCTTGAAATTAATCTTTTTCCCATTGCAATCTATGTAAGCATTATGTCTAGACAACCAATCCATCCCTAATATCACATCAAACTCCAAAACTTCTAGTTCAATCAAGTTTGCAGGAAAACCCCTATTTTCAATTTCTATCATGCAATTCTTATATACTTGTCTTACTTCTTGTCACGATCCACCTTTTTAAGCCATGATGGTCCTAGGGCATGGGTAGCCATAAGGGCACCAAAAACTTGTAGAACCCATTTAACGAATAATCTTTTATTATCCATCACATTAAAATATATCCTAAGATTGTAACCTAATCGCATTTCCTTGTTACCCATAATATCATTCACACACAATATTTGTGAAACTTCAAAAATTTCATTTCGTATTATTAACCTAATGTTCAATAGTTCATACATCATAATTTAATAATAGTTATGATACAAATTATATTATATAAACATCCTATGACATATTAGTGTTAACTCTTCGATAACCATTAATATTACATATAGACCCTATAACTTTCAATAACCATGGAGCTCTAACTTACAACATTGAAACTTAACAGAATAGTTTCCAAGTGAAGGATGGGCTTGTAACTTTTACCTTGCTAACTCATTAACTTTACCTGAAAAGTTTAAACCACTACAATATAAGACAATGCTCAATGAGTACAAAATAATACAATACATAAGGTGAATACTGTGAACCCTCAATACACCTTCAACATCCAACCGCAACCTTAGTACTTGTTGAATTTAATGCATTGCATGGAGCTATTATGGTAGTGCCGCTAATATCTTAGCAGGTGGGGGTTTGGGGGCAGTGCCTCCAAAAGAAATTTTTTTTAGCCTTCAATTGCATTGCCACCAGACATCCAAAATTTCCAAACTTCATACTAGACTACCCGCCTACAGTCCCTAAAATACCCCTCAATATGATTTTTCAGCTTTTTTCTAACTCTATCATTTTGGTCTTTTCACTTTTCCACTTCCCAAACTAGCCTCACTCACTTTTTCTATAAATACCTCTCCATTTCCTCCATTTCAACACACCTCTTGAATTTGAGTAGATTGCTATTCTCAAATTCTTATCTTCTTCTCCCTCCAATCCCTCTCTAATTAATTAATTAATCTTTTTAATTAATTAATTACCTCACCCTAATCAAGTTAATTAATCTTTTTAATTAACTAAAACTTTTTAATTAATCACTTAATTAATTAATTAATTAATCACTCTTTTTTTCAAAAAATCATTCCTTTTTCCAAAATCAAATTAATCATTTTTCTCTATCCACCTTTCATCCAAATTAATTAATTAATCTTTTTAATTAATTAATTCATCCATCCCTTTCATCATATTAATTAATTAATCATTTTAATTAATTAATTAATCTTTCAATCCATTCAATCACTAGGTCTCGATAAAACGGAACTTCGGTATGGTAAAACTCTTCGCCCACCAAAAGCAAAGGTATCAGCCTTTTTTCCTCACTCTCAAAACACTCAAACCAAAATCAACCTGATCAATTCCTAAACCCCTCCACTTAATTATGAAATGAACTACATGGATTTTGATCCCCATTCAATGGCATACGTAGGCACGTTTGGAATCTAAATCCAAGTCTCAAATCCAAATCCCAATCAATCCCCTTTTTCCTTTTTTTTAATTAATTTGTGAATTTTTTATTTTCACCATGCATTTATGTTATGTCATATTCATGCATTTTCTTTAATATCATCTTATAAACGTCATTCATGAAATCCAATTTTCAAAGTCAAGTTAAACTCAAGAGCCAAATTTAGATTATTTAAAACTAAAAACCTAGTCCCCAAACTCAACCTGGTTCGAAGTCTAATGATTTTTATCCTTGGG
This sequence comes from Reutealis trisperma, assembly GCA_947687605.1. Taxonomy (NCBI): domain Eukaryota; kingdom Viridiplantae; phylum Streptophyta; class Magnoliopsida; order Malpighiales; family Euphorbiaceae; genus Reutealis; species Reutealis trisperma. The sequence goes on from CANTUT010000062.1 coordinate 430,581, forward strand.
CAAATTAATTTAAAAATTAATGAATTGGTTTTTAGTTTTATCCAGAGGGTTCCATCGTGAGTCTAAACCCAAATGAGCATCCCAGTTCCCTCTAGCTGACCGGACCGGTGCTCGAGCGAGGCCTCACAAATACAAAGATAAATTTCAGGATGGCTCTTTATAATAATAGAATGTTTTCAATCAATATCAACATTATAGTTCAATTTCTCATTTAAAATGGGGGTACAATCTTTAGCAAAAATATCACTTTCTTTGGAGTAGGATGCTTCCCACACATATCAATTTAAGAGTGGCAGCCTAAGCCTTGCTCACTCACACATATTACATTACGTAAGACTGATCGGGTCTTACGATTAGGCATTCCTCCCTAACAGAGATTGGGTATTCTTGCCATACCCATAAGCATAGCCAAGTGCATTAGGCCTAATGTATTACCCCATATCAGAGAGGAGATTTCTGCTTATCAATAGGTATTGAATAAAAAGTTCATGTAACGTTCATGTCAAGGTATTCAATGAATATAGTGTGAATTCAATAACCAAGGATTATCAAGAAGTATCTTGTCAATTGATTCAGTATTCAATAGATAGTTTAAGCTTATTAGGGAATCAAGAAGCATTATAACAAATGATTCAATATCAATGAGCAAATCAGCTTATCAAGGAATTGGAATACTTTTAACAATAAGGTTTTCAAGCAAAGAACATGAAATATATTATATTATTAAGTACTCACCTTGTACTCCTTTGCTCCTTTGTATGTTTGACTCTGATACAAGTAGTGCTCCTCACACTCTTGGACACTATCCTCATTCTTGTCTTTAAACTCTACACATTGCATTTCAATCACATATCAATCACTTCGTCATTATCACATTATTTAATTTAGCTTAACTTATTAACACTTCTATCTTATTCACAACTTATCACTTTTGAGTCAAGATATACAATGTTAAAAATTTGAGGGCTATTACTAGTAGTTGTATCATAGCCATTAGTTGTAGTTGATCCTACAAACTTAATATCATCCTCATCATCACAAATGGTGCTCTTATGGGTAGGATTTAAAGTCTGAAACAAAAAATCCCTTCAAAACAATGCTTTAATTAACTTAATTACTAAAACAATATTATTTTTAATAGCAGCTCCAACAATAATAATAAACAGGCTATTTAATATTATTATTTGCTTTATCATTGAAATTTAGGTACTTACGACCTTCAAATAGGAAGCCTTTTTAGAAAACTCCTTCGCACTAGTCTAGTTTTAAGTTCTCATAATGTAGTTTCCCATGAACATAACTGTTACATATAAAGTGAAAGGTAAATATATCTTGTTTTAGTCAATAAAACAAAGCAATAGTAAAAGAAAAAAAAAAGCATGTTTCTTCTACCTGCGGTACATTGGGAATTATCTGCAAGTATACAGAGTCTACAAGTAATATAAAATGAGTAGAGTTATCATTCCCACAAGAACTATGTTTATCCACCTATCTATTTTTCTTTTCTTTGTTTAAAGCTTAAGTAAGCAATTTTTTATTGGGAAACTAATCCTCATTCCTAAACTAATTAAAATCACAAGATTCAATTAAAAGAAAGTAAGAGAAATAATAATAAAAATTGAATTGTCAGGAATTAATATTTATTCACACTCAATCAATCAATTACCTATAATCTCTAAGTCATGGTATGATCTAGGTTATCTAATGGCATCAATTAGATTCTCTCGATATCTAACCAATTAAACCAAAATCCAAATTTTCTCAAAAATAATTTAACCAACTCTCATTGCCTCAAACTATTTCTTAATTGCCTAAATATGGCTTTAAGTGAACCCTAGGGGTATCTAATTACTAATTATAATCTCTTATCAACTAGTAATTAAACAAGTATTTATATGTCTATTGCATCATCATCTATAAAAGTATAACACAACATAAATTATTTGTTAGCCAAACAAAACTAAGTATAACGCATAACAGATATTGCATACCATATGAATTTAGATAAATAGATAATTGAAAGAAATTTTGTTTCAAAACATTGATTTCCAACTATAGAATTAGTTAGACATAATTGTAGTAATCACAAAGTACTACTAAGAAGCATTCATAAAAACAAACTTTGGAGAAAATAGGTAACTAGATCTCTCAATCTTTACTCCTAAGTCTTTAATCTTGTGTTTCCCCTAATTCAATCTCCTTCTAGGTCTTGTTCTACTCCTTTAAGCTCTTTCTTATTGTCTTATTTATATTGGTTTGCTGCTTCCTTCTCAAATTAGGTTGACAGGTTAGTTAGCAAAATAATGTAAAATGAATTGTAATCAACTCATTACAGTGGCAACAAGTGTCATGGTTGTGACATATTCTTACACTTTAATTGTTGAGCCCTTTGCAACCGCCGTAGGTTCCACACTTGCTTCCTTTTTCTCTCTATTCTTTCTTCACCTCTTCAAAGTGCTTTTAACTCTAAGAAACCTTCAAAACCTTTCTCAAATAAAAGATGCAAAGTACAAAATAAAACTAAATAAACTATACCCCAAATGCATGAAATTCCTAATGAAAACTATATATTAGCATTGTTTCTATATGCACATATCAAATTCCCCTACACTTATGTTTTTGCTTGTTCCCAAGCAAAAACTCAACATCTTCATTCTCAAGTTTTCACAATCCCATCACCTTCAATCTTATGAAAATATTCATTACTCGTTTCACCACTCAAAATCTTAAATGTCTAAACATGCAATCCCAAGTATTCCCAAAATCAAGAATATTTATCAACAAAGATGCATAAGCCAATAATTCTCACATAAATATTATACTTATAAAGAAAAGATTAAATACATTCATTAACCTAAGATTTATCAATCATAATCAAATAAATAGCCAAAAAGACCAAATTCAATTCAATATATAGGAATCAATAGGAATTTAAAACATTTAAACACAATAGGAGTTAATTAACTTACTTAATATTTTTCTTTTTGAGTGCATTTATGCTTCATCTTACATTTTTTACTTAATTAGTGAGTGCATTTTACGCTTCATCTCGCTCTTCTTTTTTTTTTCCCATATTAAACTAGTTAACTAACCCCTTTTAATAGGCTTCCTATATCAATTTTTAAAGAAGACAATTCAGCTCTTTTTAGCAATTTATACTAGTTATGAAAGGTAAATCACTGGTTACCTAGTGTATTTAAAATCTTTAAACAAATATATTCTAAATGTGAGAGTTCTTAAACTAATCATCCATTTTAATAAATTTTCTAATTTTAAGAACTACTAAAAGAAAGCATGCTTATAGTTTAAAATCCCAAGCTGCTAATTGAGTAGCAAATAAATCCATTTCAATTAAAAGGGTGTCCAATTTTTAAGTTACAATTAAGAATGATGACGCTTACCACACATAAGACAAACCACAAGTAGAATGAAATGACACAAAACAAAATTAATAATAACCCAAGCAAGAACACACACATAATTTAAAAGGAATTCACAATCACACAAAATTACACACCCCCCTGCCCAGTACACACACTTGAATATCATATTGTCCCTAATATGATTGTGCAAAACAAAATGCATAAAAAACACAAGAAATGAAGAAGGTGTAAAGAAATTCCCTTAATTGGAATTAAGTGGTAATGAAAGAGGTGAGGGAATGTCAATACTAGGATCAAATATCAATATTGGCTTCACAATCTCCCTTTTTATTACTTCTTTCATGTTAGGATTTAGTCTTTTTTGTCTTTCATCTCTAGCTCGAAACTCATCCTCCATATGGATTTTACACATGATAATGGAAGGACTAATTCCCTTAACGTCAGAGATTTGCCACCTAGTAGCTTTTATTGTTCAGTTAACCAATTCAACTACCCTTCCTTATTGATCCTTTGAGAGTTTATTTGAAGTAATATTGGTAGTGCCTCCCCCTCTCTCAAGAAAGTGTATCTTAAGTGTTTGGGAAATGATTTTAGCTCTATTTAGGGTGGTTTTTCAATAGATGGTGGATAAGGTGTTCATCTCTCACTTAAATTTCTAAATTTTGAAAAACCTAGGTGTCACAGTCACAACAAGTGTCATAGTCGCAACATGTCCCTTCACTTTCAGTTTTGGACTTGATTTCTTTAGGTGTCACCACATGATGGCTGTAGTATCTTTGTTTGAATTTTTTATGATCATGACACTGGGCTATTCCAAAATCTAACTTCTTTCTCATTCTCCTTGCTTGATTTCTATATAATACCAATCCTCTTGATTTCTATATAATACCAATCCTCATACAATTCTCCTCTTCCAAAAGATATTTAATAACCTTGAATATATTGAACTCCACCTTTTCATCCCTAGTTCTCAAGGTGAGCTTTCCCCCATCAATATCTGCCAAGGCTCGATCTATGTTGAGGAAGGTTCACCCAAGGATTAATAAGCCATCACTATCTTCCTCAAAGTTAAGCACCATAAAATCTACCGTAATGATGAATTTATCCATTTTCACTAGCACATCTTCAACAATTCCATAGGGTCTTTTGATTGAGTGGTCAGTTAGTTATAAGAGCATGAAGGTAGGTTTTGCTTCTCCCAATCCAAGTTTTCTGAAAAGAGATAAATGCATCAAATTAATACTAGCTCTAAGATCACATAAACAATTAGGGAATTCTAGATCCCCCATAACACATGGGACTATAAAGTTTCTAAGATCCTTCAATTTAACAGGCATTTTACTTGTGATAATTCACCTGCAATTTTCTATTAAAGGCATAGTTCGCCCTTCATCCCATTTTCTTTTATTGGATATGATATCCTTCATGAATTTTGCTTATTGAGGCATTTGGGTCAAAGCCTCAACAAAGGAGATGTTGATTTGCAACTTTTTGAATATCTCCAGAAATTTAGAGAACTGCTGATCCACTTGTTGCTTCCTCAACCTTGATCGGAATGGTACCTTCAGTTTGTATGGGGGAGGAGGAGGATTTATGGATTGCTAGTCTGATTCCTCTTATTGATTATCCTCTATGCTATCATTCACCTCCTTCCCATCTTCCTTGTCTCCCTGCTTCACCAATGGTAGGGCCAACTCCTTACCACTTCTTAAGGTGATGGGCTTCGGCTGCTCCTTAGATTGAACTCAGTGTTGCTCGAAAGATTACCTTGATTTTCTATTGAAAATGCATTGCCAAGCTGCCCTACTTGTTCCTCTAAGTTGTGAATGGAAGATGCATGATTCTTTTCAATTTGATGAATTTTTGCTTCGATTATTTACTGATTTTCATCTTGGCTAACAATTTTGTTGCTGAGAGCTTCTATGAAGTTGTCCATCTTTTACTCGAAGCTTGCTATTAAAGTTTCTTGCTTATTAAAGTTTGAGTATCTAGCATTGCTATCACCCTAAGAAAAGTTGGGATGATTCCTCCACCTTAGATTATATGTTTTGAGTAGGAATTATTGTTTGACCTTCCTTGAAATTGATTTCCCACATAATTTACTTATTCAACTTGACTCCCAGCTCTAAGGTTGGCCATATAACAGTCATTACTTGTATGCCCCATCTCACCACAAAAGTCACAACAACTTTGAATTGCTGCAACAGTATTTGGTGTGACATTTAAAGCACCGAGTTGCTTTGATAGAATGGCACCTTGTGCTTGCAAAGATGTCAACTAATCTACAACTAAGACTTCTCTTTGATGTTTCACTTATGGTTTTTTGAGACACTGAGTAGGCCACAATGGATTATTGATTGCCATCTCTTCTAAAAGCTTGAATGCACCCTCAGTGGTCTTCATTAGACATTTTTGTAAAAATTTCAAAAAAAAAAATTGTCTTTTAGTTCTAGAAATAGACTTACAATTAATCTATTACATACCTCATATATATATTTAGGGATAAGGTGCAAATATACCCTTAGTGTTTGGCTAAAAGTGCATATCGACGCTTTATGTTTTTCAAGGTGCAGATATACCTCTGACATTTTCAAAACCAATCATTCTACCTCATCATTTAACATTGCCATTAATATCTTCTTTTCTCTGTCTGGTGGGACCCGCTACGAGTCCTTGCATGCGAATTGGGATTTTTTTTTTTTTGTAGATTATAATGGATTTTTTGACATTGCATTTGACTTTTTATTCATTCCATTGTTTTATCTTTGAAAAAAAAAAAAAAAAAAAGAGGGTATTCCCACTTCGTTTTTAAGCAAGAGATATCTTCAAAATTTTGCTTTTATTCTGTTGAAAATTTTATAGAATTTGAAATAAATACCAATATATATATATATATATATATATATATATATATATATATATATATATATATATATATATATATATATATATATATATATATATATATATATATATATATATTATAGTCTCAAAAGAATACTAATAAATACCAAGCGTTATTCCAATGATTAAATTAGTGTATTGCGTTGAACATCAATGTAGTATTGGGCGCTACTTTGCCCATTAATCTATTGGAAAAAAAAAAATACTTAGCCTATTAATCAATTTCTTATTCTATAAAATTTAAACTATAATACTTTACCTATTAATCAATTTCTTATTCTATAAAAGTTCAACTTCAATAATATATTATTTCACCTTAAATTTTATTTTTTAATTAATTTTATTCCAATGAAATTTCTTTCAAATTTGAAGATAACTCTAATATTACTAGCACGCCGATGCATAGTCTAATGGTAAGTGCATATTCTTCTACATAATAAACTCATAATTGATTCTATCTCCAATGCTCAAAAAAAAAAAAAACTCTGATATTACTAAATCAAAATTTAATATTAATTCTTTAAAAATTTTTAATACACGATAAAAAATTAATATTATTCTATAAAATATCAACGTTTTAATTTTGAAAATATATTAGTGTCAATTTTTTTTTATATAACAAAAAATATATATTATGATGTGTTTTAAAAAATTAAATTTATACCTCATTAATTTTTTTTAACGTTATGGTATTTCTATGGAATTCAATTAAAATCCATATAGGCTCATAAAATATTTATTATTATTTAATTAATTCATATATAATAAATTTGATACATTTTTAAATTGATATTTAAAATCATTAATAATTAATATTATTTAATAAATAAAATAAAATAAAATAAATTCATAAATCCATTACAAAATCACAAATAAATTTTTAAAAAGAAAATAAATGATTGATATATAATTTTAAGTAGTGATTATAACAAAATATAATTTTTAAATTTTACTTATTAAAATCACTCATATTAATTTTGTTAATATAACACTTTTAAAAAATTAGATTTATTTTTGCAGGAGAAAAAACAAAGGAAAAAGAAACCAGCTCGAATCATATAAAAACATTTACCAATAACAATTTGAAAAAACAAAAAATTCAGTGGCTAATTAATACAAATTAAACCATTCGTTCATTAATTTGGACGTTATTAAATTAATTCTTTTGTTTTAAATGAAAAATCAACAGAAATTATTCTCTATTTAGTTATTATTGATATGTTTTCATTAGAAATTTTATTAATTTATTTAAAAAAACTTATTAAAAAACTATGGAAACATGTAGGATAGCAACTATCTTATTTACTCGGCTCCACATGCTATTTACTCAGTTCACACGCAAGAACTCATAGTGGCCCCACCAAATGGAGGAAAGAAAGAATTAACAGGGACGTTTAGTAAACATAAAGTGTTAATCTGCCATTTTAGCCAAACATTGAAGATATATTAGCAACTTATCTCATATATTTATTATTAGAGTATAGATTAAGGTTTTTTTTTTTTCTTTTATTAATTCTTTCTCTTTTTAGTTTTAATTTATTTTGCTAACTTCTTCCGATCATATTATTGTATTAAATTGTTCTTTCTTGCTAGTCCTACTTAATATTAAAAAAAAAAAAAGCATAAATACCTTTTAAACTTAATCAGTTCCAAATTAATAATTTAAAATATTTTTACAGTGATATCTTTTCTTTTTTTACCATTTTTTTCTTCACATTTTTTACAAAGATTCATATTAGAAAAAATGTATCTTTATTTAAAAATAAAAATGTACAAGTGCATATTAAAAAGTAGTAAACTAAGAAATTAGCTTGAATTTCATTTAATAATCCTTAATTGTTTTGGTAAAGCATTAGCACTTATCATTATTCGACAAGAAATATACTCTATTTAGTGATTATTTTAAACTACAAATAAACTTTTATATTTTCTTAATAAGCTTGATTGCTTAAATAAAAGTAACGAATTTAAAATCAATAATTTAAACTTTGATAATTTTAAAAGTTATATAAGAAAATATAATACTTCTATGCAAAAAAAAAACCTATGAAACTCCATAATAATAATAATAATACAATAAGACATGGATTAATAAATCTAGAAATATTTATATTTATTGAATAAAAAATTTTGGATAATCTGTTTTCACATTAGAAAAGTGTATATTTTTAACAAAGTCAAGTTTATTCCTTATTTATTAAAAAATAAATAAATAAAAGAAGAAGTTTAGGGGGAGGCGACTATAGGTTAATAATTTAATAACAAAAAAAATTTCCCCTACATATTATTCTCTGTTTTCAAATTAGAAAATTATGTACAAAAGTGTGTACTTTTAACATAGTCAAGTTTAATCCTTATTTATTCTAATAAAAACAAGAAGTTTGGTTCTAAAATTAGGTATTCTTTTAATTCTTTATGTTTTCTTTTTGTATTTTTAAGGTATTTGAGTGCTTTTGTTACTTGGAAATATTCATACAAGAAAAAGAAAATTAAGTATTTATTTGGATAAGCAAGAGAATACTCAATTGTCATAAGAGAGTTTTTGATAGACAAAAATAAAACTAGCCAGCGGTTGTAATTTCAATGATTATCTTTACATATTTTTAATGGGTTAATTTCACCCATCGTTCTTGAATAATTGACTAATGTATATTTTCATTTTCTAATTTCAAAATGTGATAGAAAAATCATTTAGCTTTGTCACGTTGTAACAAGATATCCTTCCATCTAAGATCTGTCAATTGAGCTAACGGTTTCGCTGAGGTGGCATACACATCTTTTTTTTTTATTAATTTTTAATTGCACATTGTCTTATTAGTCAAAACTCATTCTTTCTCTACGCATAGATGGTAGTTAATTTTTTTAACTCCTGATAGAAATTAAATTGAAAAAGTAGAGATGACTTGAATGGATGTAAATTAAGCTTATAAATAAATTGAGTTTAATGACTTGAATGGATGTAAATTAAGCCCATAAATAAATTGAATTTAATGAGTTTGGGTTAAGTATTACTAACAGGCTACACTTAACCTATTAGTGTGAACCATCAATTTTGCACCTTTATTATCCAACCGCAACCTCAGCACCTACTGAGTTTAATGTGCTATGCGGAGCCATTATGGCAGTCCCGCTACTTTTTTAGCCTTCAATTACATTGCTACTGAACATCTAAATTTCCTAAACTCCATACCAATTAATCTCTTAAAAAAAAAAAAGCCGCCACGTCAGCTACTGCACTGCAGGTTTAATCTGCGGCTTGCTACACTAGTCTAGTGAGGTGCTGCATAGTACTGGTGTGGCACCGCACCTGTCTGACCATATGGATCCCTTTCCTGCATAGAAAATGACTCTTTTACCCCCCTCTAGCTAAAATTTCAGTCATTTCTAACTCTACCCCTCATTGTCTTTTCACATTTTCACTACTGAAACTACCCTCACTCACTTTTCCTATAACTATCCCCCTCCACTTCTCATTTCTACACCTCTTGAATTAGTATTGACGGTTATCTACTAATTCCTCTCTTCTTCTTTCTCCAACCACTCTCTAATTAATTAATTAATCTTTTTAATTAATTAATTATCTCACCCTAACTAAGTTAATTAATCTTTTTAATTAACTAAAATTTCTTTTTTTAAATTAAAATTAATCACTCAATTAATTAATTAATTAATCTTTTAATTAATTAATTAATCACTTTTTTCCAAAATCAAATTAATCATTTTTCTCAATTTACCTTTTATCCAAATTAATTAAATAATCTTTTTAATTAATTAATCTATCTATCCTTTTCATCACATTAATTAGTTAATTAATCTTTTTAATTGATTAGTTAATCTCCCAATCAATCCAATCACCCAGTGCTATAAAACGGAATTTTTGGTCTTGTAAAACCTTCTGCCCATCGAAAATAAAGGTATCAGCCTTTTTCCTTACTCTCAACACACCCAAATCAAAATCAATCTGATTAACTTTTAAACCCCTCCACTTAATTGTAAAACGAATTACCTGTGTTTTAATCTCTATTCAATGGTGTACATAGACATGTTTGAAATCTAAATCCAAATCCCAATCAATCTCCTTTCCCCTTTTAATTAATGTAATTTGTGAATATTTCATTTTAATTTTTTCATTGCACTCATACCATGCTCATGCATTAATCATGATATTATAATTGTCATATAATATTTATCATCCATGAAATTAATTTTTAAGTCAAATTAACTTAAGAGCCAAATTTAGATTATTTAAAACCAAAAACCTACTCCCCGAACTCAACCTAGCTCGAAGACTAGTGATTTTTATCATTGGGCAAATTAATTTTTAATTAATGAACTAGAGTCAATTTAGGTTTTTTCCTTAATATTTTTCCAACTAAATAAAATTAAGGTGGCGACTCCTACAATTATTTTCAAAATTAACTAATTTGAATTTGAGGGTTCCATCATGAATCTAAACCCGACTGAGCATCCCGATTCCTTCTAGCGGATCGGGCTAGTGCTTGGGCGAGGCCTCACAATTAGGTAGTTAAAACCAAATCATTATATACCTATGTGTATTTAGTATATTTTTCCAATGTGGGTTTGATTCTTAACACTCTCTCTTAAGTGACAACCGAGATTTGACTTTAACACCCAGTTGACTACTTGAAATTGAATTCCTCTCCCTGAATTTGAAATTTAAATGCAGTGACAACACCGAGTTTCGAACCGCTAGAACTGAACATCCAGAAGAACACTGGGTGAATGAAATTGAAATGGGCAGACTTGCTCTGATACCATAATAGAAATTAAATTGAAAGGATAGATGTGACTTGAATGGGTGTAGGTTAAGCCCACAAATGAATTAGATTTAGTGAGTTTGGGTTAACCATTGCTAAAAGGTTAGACATAACCTATTAGGTTGTTAAGGCCAAATCATTATGTATCCATGTATTTTTGATATATTTTTTCAATGTGAGATTGATTTTTAACAACTCTAGTTAATTTTTCTTAACTCCTGTTAAATTTCTTAACCCCCATTAATTTTTCTTGATTCCAGTTAATTTTTCTTAAATTCTCTTTCTCGGAGTTTGATGAGGTTGTTACTGTCAATTCTATTTCTAAGTAAACCAAAGGAGCCAGGAGCCTATGAGAATATGAGAAAGTTGAGTGTATATCACAACAATTGAAAACACAATACAAGAAAGCCAATCCAACATGTTTTTTTTAAATCTTTTCTAGCAGCTATAAAAAAATTTTAATTAGTACACATTTTGAAATGAAAAAGAACTAACAATAAGCTTCATATAATTCCTTTGTAAGCTTCGTATGTTCATCGGGTAACAATAATTATTAAATTTAGCTTTGCATTTGCTTCTTGAATCCATCAACTTCTAATTTGAATCTAAAGGTGGGTATTAGACAGTCTCAAAGGGAGAAAAAAAATCATATATGAAAAAGTCAAGATTTGAGTCAATTTATTCCTTTGTAGTATATTTATCCTTTTCTTGGTACCCTAGAATTGTGTAAAATTTTCCCATATACAATATTTACATGGTCTCTAAATACTCAGATTCTATTCTATTGCATTGATTGGAGTCTTGTGATGGAGTTGATGGCTCAATTTCAATCCCTTGCTATTTCAAATTCACAAGTTGTTGGTTGTAATTTCAAATCCAAGTGAAACATTTTTTTGAGATTTGCATGCACGAGCTTTGGGGTTGTATGAGTATGACTTTAGCTTGATGGGATCAGAAATTTTATTACATTTTTAGTTTGGTTGATGTTAAAAATTTTAATAAATTTATTTATTAATATGGGGAATTATTTAGATATTATTTATATAATACTATAAAATTACCTTATGTTCATGGTAGTAGCAGTGGCCCATTGTTGCTTTTGCTCAAATTAAAAACACTAGGAAAGTAAAAGTCCCACCTGAATTTGAAGACTAAGCAAAGAAAAGCTTTTGTAGATTGAGAATGCAAGGCTACCAATTTAGGCCAGATTATCACATCAAAAGGCTAATCTCATTTCTGAAGCAGAAGCAAAGTATTACCCTTTTTTGAATTTGAAATTAGCCTAATATGTACAACTCAACTTGATGGAGTTTTGCTTTTATAGAAAAATGTCAATTGACAAGTTTACATTGATAGTTAAGGAAGGTTCCTTTGATAGTGGTAAAAACGAGGGGCAAAAAAGTGGTAATCATAATAAGGGGAGTAATTCTAGGGATGGCAAAATCCATGGGATCCTCATCAAATAAAGTAAGTGATGTGATTGACAACTCTCCAGCAAATGAGGAACCAGCTAATAAAGAAGGGATGGTCATTACTGAACAAAATAGGAGGAGGTGAAGGTGAGATGGCAATTGAGGATTATATGGAAGTTGGGCCAGAGTAGGTTAAGCAGTCCTAATCCGATCCAAAGACTTGTTATAGACAAGTCTTGGAAACCAGGCCCACCCAACATTACGAGTACCTTAGCCTAGAACGTTCGTGGGCTTGGGAACTTGCAGACTGTTCAAGTATTAAAAGACTTAATTAAGTCTAAGAAGCCTAACATTATTTTTTTTTCAATGGAGGTCAGACTAGATAATGTAAGAATGGTGATTCACTCGATGGGCATTAATTATTCTTATGTTGTTGAAAGCCCAACTCAAGGAGGTGGCCTAGCCTTTTTATAGAGAGAACAAGATATGGTCCAAGTCCTTAGCTCTTCTCTTAATCACATTGACACTATTGTTTCCATTCTAGAATTTGGAGAATGGAGATTGTCTTGCTTCTGTAGGTGTCTAGAATGTGGATGAAGGAGAGATCGTAGGGAAAACTCAAAGATCTAAACACTTACCTTCATCTGCCTTAGTTATGCCTAGGCGATTTTAATGATCTTTTTTCTCAGGAAGATAAAAATGGCCCTCACCCCTAACCTTGGTGGATGATAAATGGTTTTGAGGAGGCTATTGAATGGTGTGGTTTATTTGATCTAGGGCTCACAGGTCATCCTTACATATGGGAGAATTAGAGGGGTACTGAGGCATGGGTTAAAGAAAGTTTAGATAAGGCTTTTGGGTCTCTCTTGTGGTGTTAAAAATTTTTAGAAACCAAGGTTCACCACCTCCAGCTGGTGAGTTCTAACCACACCCCTATTTTTGTGCAAATTATTAAGAAAATCTATATGCAAAAAAAAAAAATAGATCTTTCAAATTCAAAAACTCTTAGTTATGCGAAGAGGGATGCAAAGCAATCATTGCTGATAGCTAGTCTGAGACAAATGGGCAGTCGATTCAAGCTAGACTGGATGCATATGGTAAGGCTCTTCAATCTTAGGGTTAGTCACTTACAAACAATTTCAAGCAATGTTTGGATCAATGCAAAGTGGAGATGCGATTGTACTAAGGTAGAAGAGATGTTGAAGGGCATTTCCATTTCAATAAGGCCAAATGAGTTTATTTGTCTATTTTGCATCAATAAGAAGATCTCTAAAGATAGAGGGCAAAGAATTACTGGTTATAATATGGGGATATCAATTCCTATTTCTTTCACGCCTCATCATTGGAGCGTAAGTAGAGAAATACCATTTTTCAGATGAAAGATGAAAAGGGAGATTGGCAGAGATGGGACATTGGTTTGGGTTCTCTTATCTCAAACTACTTTTCTTCTTTGTTTACTTCTAATATGGGTGACGATGATCCTATTCTAGACTCTATAGAACTATGCACTTCTCTAGAACAAAATACTACTTTGATGTCTAATTTCATAAAAAATGAGGTCTATCAAGCCTTGAAGAGCATGCACCCTGACAAGGCACTAGGTCCAAATGACATGAACCCAACTTTTTGTCAAAGGCATTGGCATATAATGGGGAAGGATATTGTGGTAGCAATCTTGGGTTTTCTTAAAACTAGATCTTTCCCAAAAGGCTTGAATGATACAAATCTAGTTTTAATTCCAAAGAAAGACAAGCCATAAGTCATCTCTGATATGAGACTGATTGCTCTATGCAACGTGATATACAAGTTGGTGTCTAAAGTTCTAGCTAATAAATTAAAATTTGTTCTTCCCAATGTGATCTAAAAAGTTCAGAGTGCTATTATTGAAAATCACCTTATAATTGACAAATACTTGTTGCTTTTAAAGTCTCTCACTACTTAAAGAGGAAGTCTCAAGGTAAGGAGGTTTTTGCTACATTCAAGTTGGACATGAGCAAGGCTTATAACCGTGTAGAATGGTCATATTTGAAGAATATTATGCTTAAATTAGGTTTTAGTAATGACTAGGTGGAATTGATTTCTCTGTGTGTAACTTCTGTCAGGTACTATATTGTTAATAATGTTAACTAGGTTGGCCTGATCGTATCGAAAAAGGGTCTTAGGCAGGGGGATCCTCTCTCTCCTTACCTTTTCATTTTGTGTGCTGAGGGTTTGACAAGATTGTTAAACAGAAGATTTTAACAAGGTCAGATTCACAGATGTAAAGTTATAAGGACTGCTCCCATGATTACTCAACTAATGTTCGCAGATGGCTGCTTTATTTTCTTTAAAGCAAATACTAGAGAAGCAGACATGGTGAAACAGTGCCTTAAAATTTATGAGAATGCATCTAGCCAATCTATAAATTTTTAGAAGTCATCCATCTCATTTAGTAAGAATACTAAAAAGGATGCTAGGGATTCAGTTTGCTCATTACTTGGTGTGGAGAATCTTATTAGAGGGGTTTTTATTTAGAGTTGCCTTCATTAGTAGGATGAAACAAGAATGATATTTTTGCTTTCCTGAAAAACTGACTTTGGAAGCAAGTTCACTATCGGCAGAACAAGCTATAGTCATCTGCAAGAAAGGTACTCCTTATCAAAATTGTTGCTCAATCACTTCCAACATATGCTATGAGTGTCTTCATTCTCCCTGATAGTCTATGTGATGATATTGAGAAGCAGCTAAATGCTTTCTGGTGGGGAAAAAAAGGAAATGTGAGGCAAGGAATTTACTAGTTCAGTTGGGACAAGCTCTGTTACAGGAAAAGTATAGGTGGCATGGGGTTTTGAAAAATCCATGAGCTCAACTTGGCTTTACTAGGCAAACAATGCTAGAGAATTCTCATTAACCCAACTTCTCTGGTTGCTAGGATCCTAAAAGCAAGGTATTTTCCTAACTCATCATTCCTTGAAGCTCAAATTGGCCAAAACCTAAGCTTTACTTGGAGAAGCATCATTTCTACTCAGTATGTTCTTTTTATTGGGCTTAGGAAATTCATAAGGGATCATAGTTCTACTTGCATTTGGTTAGAACCTTGGTTTATGAATGAAGCTTACCCATTCATTGAAACATAAGTACCTATGGGTCTTAAAGAAGCTAAGGTATGTTCTCTTATGTACCTTGGTGAATTGAAGTGGGATCGAGATGTTGTTTTCGATTTATTCAGTCTATCTGATGCTAATAAAATTTTGAGTATCTTACTCAGTATTTGCTCCTAAAAAGACTCTTGGTTCTAGTCTTACAAGCAAAAAGGAGAATATTCAGTTAAAAGTGCTTACAGGTTATTGACAATGGCAGGGAAGCAAATCACTCTTTCTCAACTACCTGGAAGCGTATCCAGTCCCTCAAAGTGCCACCAAAAATAAAGAATATGGTCTAGAGGGAATTTGTTAACTATTTTCCCACTATGGATAATCTACTGTGTAAAAGAGTGCAAGTCAACTATCTTTGTCCTGTGTGTTTGAATTCTGGTGAGTCCACTCTGCATACTCTTATTGATCATTCTTTTGCAAGAAATTGCTGGTGTGAATCCTCTGTTGGTTTTTTAAGGGATTCCTTTGTCAGCTTCTTAAGGGATTCAAGTATTGATTTTATTAGTTGGCTTGCCTATGTTTTTAAACAAAAAGACCTTAAAGTGTGTGGTCTTGTTGCTACTATCCTTTGGAAAATTTGGTTACACATAAATGTTGTTGTTTGGAAAGGCCAAAGATCAACCCCTAGGCAAATCATTGATGGAGCTCACTCATACCTGTATAGGTGGTTGCAGGTTCAGGGTTATGGAAATGAATCTCAAGCCCAAAGTGTTGTTCAATGTGAAGTTCTTGCAAAATGGTTTAAGCCAAACCTGGGTCAGGTTAAATGTAATTGTGCTGCAACTATCTTTCAAGTCTCAAAGAAGATAAGGGCAGGTTGTGTTATCAGAGGTTCTAGAGGTGAATTTTTGGGAGCAAAATCTATAGCTTTTGACCACCCTAATGGTTGTCCCACTCTTGCAAAAGTAATCAGTTTTCGTGAAGTTCTCAGTTGGGTGAAAGAACTAGGCCTACAAAGTGTTGATTTCAAACTTGATTCTCTTGTCACAGTTCAAGCCATGTCTCTTTCATTGAATGATTTATCTCAGTTTGGTTTGATATTTGATTTGTAAGAAAGTTTTCAAAGAGATTAATGATTGTTCTATCTCTTTTATTAGGAGGCTAGCAAATCAGGTTGCCCATTTGTTAGCAAAGGCACCTGTTTCTATGCCTGGCAGCCAAGTTTGGATTTCTAGTCCTCCTATGTTTATTTGTAACACTTTAGTTTCTAATATTGAATGACATTCCTTATTAAGTTTAAAAAAAAAAAAAATTGGGTCTTTAAGATCTAAAGGTATGATATTGTTTTAGCTTCTCTATTCATTTTTCATTCATTCATTCTAGAATCCAATTGTTGAAGAGCACTTCTTTCCCATGTTGAGTGGTTAGCTTCAATAGGTGAAGGTGAAGGATAGAGAAGCAAAGCAATGGTCTTCATAACTTCAGTAGGTGAAGGCGAAGGAGAGAGAAGCAAAGCAATTGTCTTCACACGAGAAGAAAGGAAAGGAGAGTTAAAGGAGGGCTTAGTGGTAAAAAAATTAATAAAAAACTTGAATGGGGTGCCACATTGGCAATGACATTAGTTTAGTTGATGGTTTAAGGATGGAAAAACCATCTAGATACAACATGGCAAAGTTCAATAATTTTTCTGTCATATTTTGAAATTTGAGGATGAAAATATGCATTAGTCAATTATTCAAGAACGACGGATGAAGTTAATACTATTTTTAACTAAAAGTTACTATCTCGGTCCCAAAAAGATTATTTATTATTCTTTTTTAAGATGTTCCAAAATAATTGCCCGCTATAAAAATAGATATAGATATTTGTATTTTATCCTTATTAATTGAAAGTTATAGTACTTACGTATTCTCAAAATTAATAAAAAAAAAGTAATAATAAATAAGAGTAATAATAAATAAGTATAAGTAAAGGTATAAGTGAAAAAATATTAATAAAATTTATGAGTCGGTAAGTAATTAATAATGTCTTATTAAACTGTGTAAAAAAAAAAAAAGTAGACAATGCTTTTAGGATGAAAGGAGTAATAAAGAGCAATTATAATTTTTTTATACTAAAAGATGTTTATTATTTTTTTTTTTGAAGTACTTGGATTTTTAGCTACTTTATTCATCTCAAATTTTTGTTGCATACTTTTTTTTTTTTTTGGTATTTAAGCTCATTATATTTTGCCCCTTTAATTTTGTATCTTGGCTTCGCCATTGAACTAAACTTAAATATTAAAAAAAAAATTACATTTTTCTAATGTGAAAACAGAGAATAAAATGTTGAGGAAAAACTTTGTTATTAAATTATTAACTTATAGTCGTCTACCCCCTAAACTTCTTGTTTTTGTAGAATAAATAAGAACTAAATTTGACTACGTTAAAAATATACACTTTTCTAATATGAAATGAAAACACATTATTTAATGTTATTAAAATCCGACAGGACTGATTAGTTAAATGGAGAACCAACCATTAACTTTGTCTAAAATTTTAAAAACTAAATCTAGCAAAACTATGCCATTTTGATATAAGAAAAATTAAAAAATAAAAAACCAATTGGATTATTGAACTTGATCGGGGACTGTGAACTAGTGAGGAGACCAATTTACTATCTGGTTTAATTTTAAAAACACTGAAATTATCTCCTAATTTTTTATTCAATAAATATAAATATTTCTAGATTTATTAATCCATGTCTTTTTATGTATAAATTTATGAGCGTGCAAGTTAAAAATTCTAGTTGTTAAACTCAAACATTAACTTTTAAAAAAATAATAATAAACATCATAAAGAATTAGAAAAATATTTGTTCATAAATATAAATTAACTCAAAATTATTACATATAATAATTAAAAATATTATTCGTAACATATGATACAATGATTTAGGGCAAATTATATTATAGATCCAGAATCATGGTGCATTATGGGCCCAAGATACATGTTAAATATAATATATGTAGTAAAAAAAATCAAAAGTTCACTTTCTATAAATGTTAAACATGCTGGCATAAGCTTCTCTTAAAGTTGATTAGGCTTGAGTCCCAGGCATAAATATTATTTATTTTTTTTCTTTTTTCAGTTAATCCTTTTTTTCTCCTTTTTCAGTTGATCTTTTTTTTTTCCTATCTTTTTGAGTTATTTTTTCTTTTTTAGTTATTTTTTAGTTATTATTTGTTTCTTTTCTTTTCTTTTTTGCCTTTTTTATTTGTTTGTAATATTTTCAATTAAAATTATTTTTATTTTATTTTATTTATCTAAGAAAAAAATTATATTAATATTTGAGTTTTTTAATTTGTTCAATTGTTCTAATTAAATTTATATTAATTTTTAAAAGAAAAATACTATATTAATGGTTGTATTTTTTTATTTGATTCTTATAATGATAATTAATTTTAATATCATTAAATTTTCAATGTAATTTTTATTTATAAATTGTAACATTTTTATGGATAATTTTTTTAAATGTTTTTAAGGATAATTTAACAAAAAGATAAATGTCATATTTATCTTTTTTTATGACAATAAATTTTCAAAAATCAAATCTTTTTTTAAATAATAATAAATTCATTGAAAATTCACTGTCAAATATAATTTTCATTACTTATGAGCAACATATTCATTAAATATTACTTATAAATTCATCAAGTATATAGTGTATATTCATCATTTGTAAATTGTAAATTCGTATTAAATTTTGAATTATCATGTTTATTAGATTTAAAGTTTAGATTCATCACATATAACTATCAAATTCATTAAGTATAACGTTCAAATTCATCGTATATTACATATAAATTCATTATCTTTCACTGTCAAATTCATGATTTAATTATTTTATAATTTAATTTTATTCATTCCTCATATTTATAATTTTCATTCTTTAATATGTCACATATAATTATGAGACTTATTATATTTAAAATTTAGATTTATCATATATAATTATTAGATTCATTAGATATAACATTTAAGTTTATCATATATCATATACAGATTTATTATCTTTTACTGCTAAATTCATAATTATAAATCAATACTAAATTATCTTTTTTTTTTATTAATCAACAACTAGTTCTATTGCCTAAATCGAGTATAATTCAAAGCAATATAAGCAACATTTTCATTAAGTATTACTTATAAATTCATCAAATATATGGTATAGATTCATTATTTGTAAACTGCAAATTCATATTAAGTTTTAAATTATCAGGTTTATTATATTTAAAATTTAGATTTATCACATATAACTACTAAATTTATTAGATATAATGTTCAGATTCATCATATATCACATGTAAATTCATTATTTTTTACTGTCAAATTCATGATTTAATTATTCTATAATTTAATTTTATTCATTCATCATATTTATAATTTTTATTATTTAATATTTCATGTATAATTATGAGGTTTATTAGATTTAAAGTTTAGATTCATTACATATAACTATTAGGTTCATTAGATATAATATTAAAATTCATCATATATCATATATAGATTCATTATCTTTTACTACCATATTCATGATTATAAATCAATACTAAATTTATTTTTTTTTTATTAATCAACAACTAGTTATATTACCTAGATCGAATAGAATTCAAAACAATATAAGCAACAAATTTATTAAGGATTACTTATAAATTCATTAAATTTATGATGTAAATTCATCATTTATATACTATATATTTATCAGTTATACTAGTAAGAGAATAAAATATATTTTTTAAAAGTGATCAATTTATGTTTTATATATTATGAATCTATATTTTATAACCGATAAACTTATTTTATATGATTTATGAACTTTGATAGTTTAGTTTTTAACCATAAAAATTTTAGATATTATCTTAATAATATAAATATTACAACAAAATTTTAATATCATAAAAAATAAAAATATTAATTTATAATTAATTTAAATAAATAATAATATATATTATTAATTTTATATAAATTTATAGAAAGTAAATTTTATTTGATGCATTAAATGATTTACCTAAAAAAATATAAGATAATATTTAATAACTCTATTAGTTTTATCAAATTTAACATAAATAAGAAATCAAATTTATAATTTCATAGAAATAAATAAATAAATATTTATAAAAAAAATTCAATCATTAATGTAATTTTTTTCTTATAGAAATTAATATAAATTTGACTAGAACAATTAAATAAATAAAAAAATTTAATCATTAATATAATTTTAATTGAAAATATTACAAATGAAAAAAAAAAAGAAAAAAAAAGAATAACTTAAAAAGGAAAAAAATAAAGAATATATAAAATTACAAATAAAAAAAAAGAAAAAAAAGAATAACGTAAAAAGGAAAAAAATAAGAATATATATAAAAAAAAAAAAAAAGAAAATTAATGGTTAGAATTCAAATCTGCCACCTCAGATATATATACTTATGTATATAATAATTATTATTTTGATCTAGGACTATAATACTATATAAATCTGGATTAATGATATAGCAACTTATCATTTGGAGTATATGAGATTGAGGATTCAAATTTTATTTTATTTTAAGGACTTTTGGCAGCCAAAAAAAATTGAAAAAAAAAATCAACAGAAGAGAAGATCAAGTAGTCAATATATTCAAAAGGGATCAAAATATTCAAAATAAAAGTTATCTTTCGTTGGTACTAAAAATAAAAATAAATAGCACTTAATTTATATTAAACAATAAAAACAAAAGGTTTATCGTTTTTAATTAGAGCTATAGTCATGTGCGTGGTCGTGGCCCACATTTTGTCGTGGGTTTTATTATATGTTTTTATTTAATTTATATTTTTTAAAAATATTTTAATATATATCAATTATTAAAAATGCAAAATTCTTATATGAAAAAAAAAAATTGAGGATTGATTCGTGGATTTACCTATCCCATCCACCTAAAGATACTATCTGCTTGACCCAAAATTAATTAATAAAAATAAAAAAATTAATAAATTTAAAATTTTTTAATAAAAGGAAATCATATTTTGATATTAAAAAAATTGAATTCTCTTTTTATTTTTTTAATGGGATTTAATTCTATATTCTCTTATAAAGAAACATATTTTAAATGAATTGAAAAATAAATATATAGAATGTTAATAAAATTTTGTTTAATTGATAACATATAAAAATATATATTAACATGGAGATATATTAAAATTATTTAAAACATATCAAATGCAAAATAGAAATGAATATTCTCTTATAAAGAAACACACTTTAAATGAATTGAAAAATAAATATATAGAATGTTAATAAAATTTTGTTTAATTGATAATATATAGAAATATATATTAACATGGAGATATATTAAAATTATTTAAAACATATCAAATGCAAAAATAGAAATGAATATTGATTTAAAAATAAAATCAATTATTTACTATTAGTCTATTTTTATCTTTTGGTATTAAAAATTTATTATTTAATATATTGATAAATGATATATGTGTTGGATATTGATGTATTAATTTGGATGAAATTTTGAGTTTTGAAATATTATTGTGCTAAAAATTTTAATTACTTATACATATAGCAAGTGGTTAGACATATATATATATATATATATATATATGGGTGAATGGACGTGTAGTCTTAATGGTTATTATAATATTTATTTATTAATATATATTAAAATTTTAATTATTAAATTAAAATTGGATGATTTTAATTAATTTGATATTTTTTAATTTATGGCAATTTACTAGTATAGAAATTATAAATTTTATTAAATATATCTTTAAAGGACAACTTAGCAGTGACCTTTTTTTTTTATTTTTTTTTTATAAAAGAATAAAATCTTTATTTGTCAATCAATGTTATAATATATTTTTTATTTCGTTAATAACCCATCGGGCCAATTTCATGTTCAGTGTTCACATTGGTTGGTTTAGTTTGGGGACTAATACATTGGGTCAGGGTCAAAATTAACGCGCTCTGATTTTATACTTTTTATTACCACGTGTACAAAAATGACTATAAAAATTCTTAGCATTTCTCTTTTTTCTTTTTTTCTCTAGCTCTCTCTTAAATTTTATTTCTTAAATTACAATTAAACTTCTATTATAATCGGCAGTAATTTTAATATTTTTTTTATTAAATTTGCTATTAATAAACCCATTTTTACTATTATCATATTCACTATTAGTTCCACTTTCATCTTCTACCCATGCGTCATCCTTTATAGTCACTAAACATTTCTTTTGCTCGATCACGTTCTTGGCATTATTGCTTCCCCAATCACATTCACATCTCTTCATTTTTACTATATACTTGTTTGTGGATTTGTATTTACTGTTGGTAGAGTAATAATTTTCATTTTATTATTTTGCGTTATATTGTATTTTCCTTTTTTAATATTATTTTATTTTTCCTTTGTAAAAGTTTTCTTATTGGAAGTTTTATTATGTCTTTTTTTGTTGGAAGTCATTTTTTTATTATCAGTCTGATAATATGTCTGTATGCTCTTGCATTTCAGATGAGAAAACAGTGATTTATTATATTCACTATTATTTATTATATCCACTATTACAGTTGCAGTTTTTTAAAAGATTTATTATGCTTAATTATAGTGATTAACCTTGCCCTTACCATTTTAAATTTTTTTATGTTATTAAATTATCCTTAAGTAGAATAATCTAATAATGTTTTGCATATATATGTTTTAATTGATTTAAGAGTGAATAATCTTAATAATTTAAGTGTTTTTTAATTATATGGTATTATAATTCAATAAAGAAATACCCTACTCTAGTTGAAATTTTTATTTAATTGTACAAGCCAAATATAATTAAGATAAGAAATTAAAAAAGCGTACGTAATAGTACGTACTCCGTGCAAATATTATTCATGCCAAAAACTAAAAATACTTGGATATGGATATTCGAGGAGAAACGTCCTTGTACGTTCGTGGACCAAAACGTGTCACTATTAGATAAAGATTTTTTTTTTTTTTTCATTTTCTTTCTGTTTCTTGCTATCCTTCTAAGATCTTTTTCCCCTTTTTCTGCTCCTGGAAAATACTTACACCAAATTGTATTCAACCCATGTTTTTGAAAAAAAAAAAAAATTCCACTTTGCTTGGATTAGTAGGTCAGCTAATAAATCTTTCGATTGGATAGTTGATCATATATTAAACAAATTTAAATTTGAATGTCTTTTTATTTGCAAAAAAAAAAAAAAATTGATAGAAAAACACTCAGATTCATATATCCATTTTTTTCCCAGTAAAAAGGTATCAGTTTTTATTTTTTTTTCCAAATATTATTATGATTTTAGATTTATGTATATATTAAACATAGACATAAATTTAATTTAATTATGCTAAAGTGGTTTCTAAAATTGAGGATGTGATAAAATTGAGGATGTGATTCACCAGTTTAATTATATACCCAAATATTGCGAGTTTAACAATTAAAATAAAAGAAAAAGAAAAAGAGATTTACAGCGATTTGATTCTTTATTTCATCTGGGTAAGCAAAGGTGTGCCATCAAAATACTCAAAAGTGGTAGAAACGTCAAGCAAATCTTTCATTTCCTTTTTTTCACCTCTTCTCTATAGTTGAAACTTGTATTCTATGATCGGATTCTGATAATTCCTAATAGTTTTATTCATTCCAAAAATTAAAAATACCACATTATATTATACATATATAATGGAATAAATAAAATCATATATTACTTGGATATGGATATTCGAGGAGAAACATGTCACCATTAAATAAAGATTTTTTTTTCCATCATTTTCTTTTAGTTTCTTGCTATCTTTATAAAATCATTCTATATGAATAGTGATTTTTCACCTTTTTTTGCCTTTTTTCTGCACCCGGAAAATATTTACACTAAATTATATACATCCGGACAATATAAATATAACACATAATAAAAATTTAAATATGAATGTCTTTCTATTTGAAAAAAAAAAAATAGACATGTAATTTTTAATGAATAATTTTTAAAATTTATAACTAAATATTGATGGGATGCATCAGTGGATTTTTCATATGAAATGATTGAGATATATGCATTTTCTATTTTTTTTTTTTTTTTTTTTTGTAGATGCATTTTCTAGTTATTAGCGTACTTATTATAATTATTCTGATATTTGTTAATGGCCAACACCTTTTTTTTTTAAATAATAAAATTTTTACCATATTTTAATACTTTGACATTTTAACATTTTAGCTTAAATTATTATACTTTGGTACCTAAAATCTTCAAATAAAATATATTTTAGTTCTTTAATTATTATTATTATAAAACACTTCCAGTTCTTAAAATCAAGAATTCTCTATTGAAGTCAGTTTGGAAACTTAAAACAACACGAATTAAGGTGCTAATTGCTCATCACAAAATAATCTCTCTCAGAAGAATCTTGCCATTTTTTAAAAATCAGAGTAATTTCAATGGAAAAACCTATAGAGATTATCAATATTTGACATGTCTGCAGAAATATTTTGTTAATCATCTACACAAAATATAGAACTTTAACTAGGCAGAGGATTGTGCTTTTGCTGTACCACAACTCCATTTCCTTTCTTTCACCACAACTCCATAATCAAATCATTTCTTCAATGATCAGATTCTGATAATTCCTAATAGTTTTATTGGCACCAGTAACAATCTTTTCCTGTCCATCAAGATTAAGTCCTAACAAGAAAGGCATATAATCAGAAACACAAAACCCACATATATATTTCAAAGGAGTAAAAACTGTAAAGTTTTATGGGAAAAAATTAATTTATCATAATAATTAATTGTTAAAGATCTTGAACATATAATTTTCACAATTGAAATTAAAAACACATACCTGAAAAATTTAATGCGATTGACATTATGCAAATCTTAAGAATAAACTGATTTCTCTCTCTTAACTTTTTTGTTTACGACGGTTTAATTGATGGAATAACCCTTATGTTAATATGTGTGTATGTGTGTAAACCCTAATGGGTAGAGAAAGGACCAATTTATAATTATTACAACTTAATCTAGTACGTCCATCACATAACCAAATGAACAGTCAGGATTAATTAGCTATTTAATTATTATTTAGGCTTTATGAGTAGCTCAATATTAGGCCACATTCTAACATTCTCCCACTTGGCCTAATCATAAGATAATCATAAGATTAAATAGCATAACTTTAAGTGTACAAAAATTAATCCTGTAAGTTCAACATAAGTGACTTAATATGATGAAATAATAAATGCGAGTTATGGTGGTTGTACATTATTTATGCAATGTACTTCCTTCCATATACTACAACATTTTCTACCCATCATACTAAGTCTATAATTAACGATATAAATAAATTTCATCATACTCCATCATTATGTCTTAAAGACATTTCTGTTAAAATATTAAAATATGAATGTATACACTATTATGGAACAGGAAATCATTAATGCAGTATCAGAAACACATAATTTAGCTCAGAGTACTAATGTCAACATTTCTATCATTCAAGGTTACAACCAAGACCCATTCTATGTACATGTTCCTTAAATGTCTTTGGTTGTAAACCCTTAGTTAACGGATCTGCAATCATCAGATTAGTAGCAATATGGTCAATAGACACACTTTGTTTCTGAACTTCCTCCTTAATGGCAAAATACTTTAATCTCATATGTTTGGCACCTTTTGAATATTTGTCGTTTTTGGAGAAAAACACTGTAGCAGAATTATCACAGTAAATTTTCAGCGGCTTGGTAATGGTGTTGACAACCCCAAGTCCTGAAATAAAATTCCGCAACCATAAAGCATGAACTGTGGCTTCAAAACATGCCACAAACTCTGCTTCCATAGTGGATGAAGCAATGACAAACTGTTTAGTACTTTTTCATGATATTGCTCCATTTGCTAAAAGAAACAGATGACCAAATGTAAATTTTCTGCTATCAAGACATCCAACAAAATTTGAATCTGAGTATTCAATCACTTCTAAATGATCAGACCTTGTATACATAAGCATATAATTTTTTGTTCCTTGTAAGTACCTTAAAATTTTCTTTGCAGCTTTCCAATGGGCAATTCCTAGATTACTTTGATATCTGCCCAACATTCCAACCACGAAACTGATATCCGGTCTTGTACAGGTTTGCAAATACATTATACTACCCACAACTGAAGCATAAGGAATTGACTCCATTTCCTTTTGTTCTACATCATTCTTTGGATATTGCATGAGACTAAATTTGTCCCCTTTTTGGATAGGAACTATTCCTGTTGAACATTTGTTCATGTTAAATCTCTCTAAAATTCTTTCGATATAAGCTTTCTCAGATAATCCTAACAATTCTTATGATCTATCACGGAAAATTTCAATTCCTATCACATAGGATGCCTCTCCCATATCTTTCATTTCAAAATTCTTAGAGAGAAAATCTTTAGTCTCATACAGTATAACCAAATCATTAGTAGCAAGTAAAATATCATTAACATATAGGACCAAAAAAATAAACTTACTCCCACTAATCTTTCGGTATATACATCGATTAACAATGTTTTCTTCAAAACCAAAAGATGTTATGGTATCATTAAACTTGAGATACCATTGTCGGGAAGCTTGTTTAAGCCCATATATTAACTTCTTAAGTTTACACACTAATTGACCTTTTGTTGAGAAACCTTCAGGTTGGTCCATAAACACTTCCTCTTCAAGATCTCCATTAAGAAAGGCTATTTTCACATCCATTTGGTGTAACTTTAAGTCATATTGAGCCACCAATGCCATTATAATTCTTAATGAGTCTTTCTTTGAGAGAGGTGAAAAAGTTTCCTTATAATCGATGGCTCCTTTCTGAGTATAACCCTTGGCAACAAGTCTGGCTTTATATCATTCGATATTACCATTTAAGTTGTGTTTGGTTTTAAAAACCCATTTACACCCAACTCATTTAGAACCTTCTGGCAATTCAACGAGATCCCAAACTTTGTTGTCTTCCATGGATTTTAGCTCTTCTTTCATGGCATCAATCCATTTTTCAAACTTAGCACATTTTATGGCTTGTGAGTAAGAAACTGGATCTTTATTGATTCTAATATCAACATCAGACTTTTGCAGATAAACCACATAATCATCCAAAATGGTTGACTTTCTTTCTCTTTAAGATCTCCTCAGAGGCATTTCTTATGATTCATATGTAATAGTTGGCTGTGAGTTAGTTTCTTGCGAGTGAGTTTTTGCATTCAAATGTTGTTCAGTATTTTCATTAATTATTAGAACAATATTTGGATCAATGTTTGTTCCTTCATTCAAATATTGTTCAGTATTATTTTGATCCTCATTAGTTATTGGAACAATATTTAAAACATTTATGGATGAAGAAGTCTTTATGGTTAAAGGAACATCTAACCTTACTTCCTTAATATCCATATTTTGTCATTCATCACTCCCACTAATTTCACCATTTTCAATAAATCTAGCATTTCCAGTTTCCACAATTCTAGGACTATGGCCTGGACAATAAAATCTAAATCCTTTAGATTTTTCTAGGTAACCAATAAAGTAACCACTAATCATTCGAGAATCTAATTTCTTTTCATATGGATTATAGACTCTTGCCTCTGCTGGGCAACCCCAAACATGCAAATGTCTTAAGCTAGGTCTCCTTCCAGTCCATAGTTCAAAAGGAGTTTTTGGAACTGCCTTACTAAGGACCCTGTTCAACAAATACATTGCAGTTTTAAGAGCATACATCCACAAAGATTTAGGTAGTGAGGAATTACTCATCATACTCCAAGGGCATACATCCATAAAGATTTAGGTAGTCAGGAATTACTCATCATACTCCTAACCATATCCATTGATGTCCTATTTTGCCTTTCTACCACACCATTTTGTTGAGGTGTGCTTGGCACAGTATACTGTGCACATATACAATGTTTTTCAAGGAATTTTGCAAATAGACTTAGACATTGTCGTGACTCATCATATTTCCCATAGTATTCACCATCTCTATCAAATTTTATGATTTTCACCTTTGTGTTTAATTATCTTTCAACCTCAGTTTTGTATATCTTAAGAGCATCTAATGCTTGAGATTTTTCTTTAAGCAAATAAATATAACCATAATGTGAAAAATCATTAATAACTGTGATGAAGTACTTTTCTCCACCAAGAGATGGAGCATCAAAAGGTCCACAAATATTAGTGTGTATGATTTCAAGAAGCTGAGTGCTACTTATGGCTCCTTTCTTATTATGTTTGGTTTGCTTTCCCTTTATGCAATCCACACATGCACTTAGATCAGTAAAATCTAGATCTGGAAGAATTTCATTCTTTACTAATCTTTCTAACCTTTCTTTGGATACATGACCCAAACATTTATGCCACAAGTAAGCAAAATTTTCATTCATAGCACTACGCTTAATTCCAACATTACTATGAATAACAAGCAAGGATTCAACAAATTTATCATTAAGTTTCAATTTATATAAACTATCAGTAAGAACAATAGAACCAATACATAAAATTTTCTTAAATAAATTGAAGCAATCATATCCAAAATCTCCCAATAACATCAAGTTTTGAAATAGAAACCAGGCTCCTAGAAATTGAAGGTACATAAAGAGTTTCTAAAAGATATAGTTGATAATCATAACTCAAAATTAATTAATAAGTCCATATGCCTTCAATTAGAGCCTTCATACAGTTTCCCATAAGGAGAACATTATTATTTGGGTTTATGGTTCGGATCATAAGAGATCCTTGCATAATGTTAGAAACATGAGTTATAGCACCAGTATCAAGCCACCAAGAATTCAAAGGAACTTCAGATAAGTTTGATTCAAAACATACAGAAACGTAATATTTACCTTTCTTTTCGAACCAAGCTTTACATTTCTGGCAATCTTTTTGCCAGTGTCCGACTTTCTTATAGAACTTGCATTTGTCTGCCTTTTGTTCCTTTTGACTCGCCTGTGAAGCATTAGCAGGCGACTTCCTTTTCTTAAACTTGTTGGCTTTCACTTTCAGTCTTTTACCAGCTTCTTGATATATTAGGTTGACAGTGTGGACTTCCTTGTTTCTTTAATCTTGCTTCTTCTTGAGTAAGCATAATGGACAATTCATTAAGATCCCACTTTTCCTTCATAGTGTTATAGTTAATTTGAAAAGGTCCATACTCAAGAGGTAGGGAATTCAAAATGAATTGTACCATAAATGAGTCATCTACTATCATTCCCAATGTCTTTAACCTTGCTGCAATATTAGTCATTTCAATAATATGGTCCTGCATACTTCGCGACCCAGTATACTTCATGGTCGAGAGTTCTGCCATAAAGGTACCAGCAAGTAACTTGTCTGTAGAACGAAATTGTTCTTCCACAATTTCAAGTATTGTCTTGCACTTTCAGTTTGTGGAATAGTTGTCTTAATGTGTTGGCAATAGTCATTCGTATGAACATAACGCTTAATCTATTAGACCAATCCCATGCCTTATGGTATAATTTCTCTTCCTCACTGCTTTCGTTTGTAAGAGTAGGAGGTTGATCTTCTAATAGTGCCAAGTCAAGATCCAAAACACCTAAGTGAAAATTGACTTGTTCACTCCATTCAGAGAAATTCAAACCATTGAACACGGTAATAGACGAAGCTTGCGAATGAAGAGAAATAGCTGCAAAATTTCACATAAAATGCTCACATTATAACAAATTCATTATGGATTCAAAATAAATAAACATTAAATATATTATAGTTCCCCTTTGGATGGATACTATGAAACATTATCATAATTTAAAATGCCAATGATAATCAATTATAAGCAAATAAATATTTCAAATCAAACATATATTTGTCATCTTTGGTATGTTCAAATATATTGACCAAAATATTAATTTACTCTCATTATGTTT
The DNA here is from genome assembly GCA_947687605.1 of Reutealis trisperma. Taxonomy (NCBI): domain Eukaryota; kingdom Viridiplantae; phylum Streptophyta; class Magnoliopsida; order Malpighiales; family Euphorbiaceae; genus Reutealis; species Reutealis trisperma. Next base: position 461,045 of record CANTUT010000062.1, read on the forward strand.
TAATCTTTCATACAATAATTAAACTCACCTTTGGGTAAATTAGAAGGCTATGAAATATTAAACATCAATTTATCATTAACTTTATTTACCCACAGGCATTTCATTAAACATTATAGGTAATTAATTAATTTATGCATGTTATCATCATAGTTTGGCCACTTTGGTGACTAACAAACAATATTCATAAAATTGATGCATAAACTAAAACTTTATTTTAATGATATGCATTTATATAAAATAGTAATGTGGAAATTTCATGTATAAATGCAATAAGAAATTTTCATTATTTTTTTTTTTATATATATAATCAAAATTATAACATTTATGACATCTATCCATCAACCTTATAGATTATGGTCTAGGATAAACATAAAATAATATATTAAACATTCAACAAAGCTAATATTCTTTATAAGCCTTGAATATGATAACTAAAGCATGCATCATATTCTAATTCTTAGTACGAATACGCATGCAGAAAAGGTATCATTAATATTGTTTGTTTAATATTAATATTATTAATATATTACTATTAAACATGCAACAGACTTATGTTATGATGGCTTGATAACATGTGTATTAATATATTAATATACATATTAATTATTTAAAATAAAAGTTTGAACCATCTTGACGAACAAGACGCGGCACTTAACATTCAATTACGATTTTAAAATAATAAAATAATTTGGCTAAAATTCAAAAAAAAAAATAATAAAAATACTTTATGAACATAAACGGAGAAATTAATTATATGTCCAAAAACCAAAGCTCTGATACCACATGTAAAATTTTATGGGAAACAATTAATTTATCATAATAATTAATTGTTAAGGATTTTGAACATATAATTTTCATAATTGAAATTAAAAACACATACATGAAGAATTTAATGCGATTGAAATGATGCAAACCTTAAGAATAAACTGATTTCTCTCCCTTAACCATTTTGTTTACGACGGCTTAATTGATGTAATAACCCTTATATTAATATGTATATATGTGTGTAAATCCTAATGGGTAGAGAGAGAACCAATTTATAATTATTACAACTTAATCTGGTACATCCATCACATAACCAAATGAATAGTCAGAATTAATTAGCTATTTAATTATTATTTGGACTTTATGGATAGCCCAATATTAGGCCACATTCTAACAAAAACTGCATCAACATATTCAATTTCTTCAGGACCAGGCCCACCATCAGGCATTCCTTTACCGAAATATCTTTTACTGAAAATCATTTTTCTAATAACATTTCCACAATAATGCCTTGTAGTAAGTCTCAAATCCACATTCTTGTTTTTCTTGAATTGGTTATGGATAAAAAAAACAAGATTGTCAGCTTCTTTAGCTCTTTTATCATGAGGCCATTTGTGTCTAGCAAGAGAAATTATTTCTAATGTTAAAATTTTTCTCATTTTCTTCCATTGATCGTTGTAGGGCACAACAATGGTTGTTAAGTACCCGCCACTTTTGATTTTGCAGAAAAAGTAATTGGTCTGCTAGAAAAAATTGCATCATTTTTCTTAAGCATTTCACGTGCAAGAATTGGACAATTTACGGTGACAACGTTTGTTTTTCCTAAACGAATCAGACAAATATCGGAAATATGATAAAAATATACCATTTAAAAAACTTATTTACCATATATGTTATTTTCAAATATATTTACCTATATATGCCATTTTTTAAGCAAGGAATGGGTGGGGATCATAAAACCAGAAGTCAAATTTTCGGTTTTGTGGCTAAAACTGGAGCACTGCCAGTGTGTAGAAAACTGAATGTTTAACATCCAGTTTTTTGCACACGTGGCAAAGGAAACCGGATGTTAAACATTCGGTTTCTATTTTGTCTGCGGATCAAATAACATAAAACCAGATCTTAGAGATCCAGTTTATGTGTATATTTAAGCTCCACCCAAATTTTCCTTCATCAATCTATCAATTTATTTCTCCCCTCCGGAACCAAATTTTTTATCAATCAAATTTCCCTTCATTTTCAGTTTAGATGTATTTTTTATATTGAAAGGAGATAAGTAATTTTTTTTATATTTATTATATGTTTTTTAAGCAAATATTTATAGTAAGTAGTTTTTTTTAATATTTATTTTAAGTTTTTTAAAGCAAATATTTATTATAAGTTTATCATTTATAATGAATTTTTTTTATGGTAAGTAATTTTTTTTTAATATTTTTTATAAGTTTTTTAAAGCAAATATTTATTATAAGTTTATTTCTTATATTAAAAAGTGGTCATTTATAATTTTAATTGATAAATTTTTTATCAATAATATTTTGTTAATTAATAATTATTTGAAATTACAAATATGTGAACTAAATATTTAGGTAAAACAATTTTATTTCATAAATAATAATATATGTATATCATTTATAATGAATTTTTATTTTTAATAGATTTGATGATTTTTGTGATATAAAATTTGTTATTATGAAATAACAATTATTAAGAAATAAGTGAAATAATAATTTAATTAGTTTTATATTTATTTAAATCACATTAGTGTATAATTTTTTTAAAATTTTTGTTTGGATTTTGGAAAAACTAAACAAATACAATTTTTTTAATAATAAATTTTAAGAAATATTTATATAATTAATATATTATTTCTTAAATTAAGATAATAAATAATGTTTAATTATATTAATTATTCATAAAAAAAAATAATAACTAATGGCCACAACCTTTGTGTCTCCCTTGAACATGACATCGGTTTCCTCCAATCCCACAAAGTGAAAGCAGACGGTTACGTGGTGGAGTACGTCTTGGCTGAATTATAGTAGGTTGCACTTCTGGAGGCTCTTCTTCTGCAGCAACAACATCTTGCTCTTATGCATCCATCTGATATAGAATAGGAGAATGCGTAAAAGTAGGTCCTGATTTAGGAAACTAAAAAAAAGCTGGTGCAATCATAGTGTAGGAGTTCCACCCCACTATGCTCCTATCCATGGCGTGAATGCAAAAGATGGTACTGGTACATATGGATTCGATGGAAATAGTTCAGTTGCAAAAGGGTCATATGGAGGCTACATATGTGAACTGAACTGTGAGAATTGAGTAGAGAACTGTATGTACAAATCATCCATAGCAGCAGGTGGCTAAACTCCTGATGAACTACCAAACTCAAATCAAGTTGATGTGCTGCGTTGGAACTTATCATCATCAACTGTGGCATCCTGCTGACCAGATTGGTGGAATTCTACTTGTCGCAATACATTAGAAAAATTAGATGTACTCGTTGAGTGCCTTTGGTTTGCACTCCGACTAGAACACCATCGAGCTCATCGTCCACTGGGACCTACATCTGACTGATGATGTTTTGGAACTTCCTCTGGCTCTGGAGGTTGGCCTGTGACAATATGTTCCTCCTCAGCCAATGCATCAAACAAGGTTTGATTGATTTCATGAATTGTCTGAACATCATTTGTTATATGGATTCTCTCAACAACATCTTTCTGCAAGTAATACATTATTAATTAGATACAGCATGGAAAAACTGAAATAATGTGAGTTTTATATTACTGGAACAATAACTAACCGTTATGGCAAACAAACCACCATTGTGAGATAAATATCTGATGATGACCCTTCTATACCATTCCATATACTGAGAATGGTACTATGGACATGTCTCTCATGGCACATCTATACGGATTTGCTGACGTCTATCATTTCATATTGCAATCCATTGCTGATGGTGCACACGCCAGTCACCAACTCCAAAACGTAAGTCAATGTTCTCAAGCCCTCTAGGTTGATGAGACTGCCTTGGAATACGTTGCCTCTGTCGAAACTGTCTCAAAACTCTATCGGGCTGGTGCCACTAAACAATGTGGAAGCATATAAGTGGGACAATTGCTTGCCATATATCTTGCCCATTATGGCAATAATCAGGGAGTGCTTCCATTATCTCGTGGTCATAGAGCTGCCATATCATGTACATTATAAAAATTTCAATATTCATTAGAATTATACATGATAAAAAATAACATATCAATAATTATGTCATTTGTGTAATCCTAATTACATACCTGTTGATCATGCATGACATCAAATTTATACCGAATAGCTAGTAAGACGTGGGTAACGACCTTAGCAACTCATTTGGAGGTGTTCCATCTATATGTAAAATAAATGTAATTAACCATGAATATTAAATAAATTAATATAATACAAATATTATAATTCATACTCATTGTTGCCCGAGTGGGGCGTCAACAGCTGGCGTCCTCTGATGTAGGATGGGAGAAATTATGGAAAGTCTATCCCACACCCAAATTTGTAATAGAAATACTGTCCTGCAATTTCAGTTGCATCTCGATGAGCTGCCGAACATAGCTCACTATACAAATATGCAAGACATGCAGCTCCCCAGTTGTATTGACAAGTATGGTCGAAGTCCTCTAAGAGAGGCAATCACATCAAATGGATTTGACTGTCATCGTCAGTAATGAACAAAACTCCACTAATAAGACGGAGTATATATGCACGCATATACGCATTCATCTGAAACTTAGTCGGGTCATCTGGAAGAGTGCTAAATCTTGTATTTAGCCAAGTAAATAACACATATGTTAACTGCTTGGAACATAAACCCATATGGTTCTCTTACAAGATTTCTAAATAGTATTGATTTAACAAAACAATTTTCATAATCAATTGCTGTGGCAATGTAAATTACCCAAAGCAACTCAATTATTTTTGTAATAGGAGGAACTTGGAGCACATTGGATTGCCCATTTCTATAATCAACCCCATAGTTCATATTTTGTATCACTTCGCTAGACCAATAAGAGCAAATTGATGTCGGCCCAGCCATAACTATACACATTATATATAATTTAATTGAAAAATATTAATCAATATTATTAGTTACAATAATACATTATAATAAAATTAATAAAATTTATTTAAATAACACAATCATTCACAAAGTTATTGTATATCAGTTCACCTAATAGGATTTACGATATGTGATTTAGAGATTATACTTTAGCAATAAAGTGTGGGGTTTATTATTATTATTATTATTATTATTATTATTATTATATATTTTCTTATTATATTTTTTTCATTATGATAATTAGTTTATATCCACACCATGTCTCCATTTTTTCAATATTAATAAAATAATTAATAACCCCAAAATTACTATTAATTATTGTAAATTAATTTACCTCATATTATATTAAGTTCATTATATTAATTTAAATAGCATAATAACAAATTTTTTATAATTTAAAAAACCAAAATTTTATTTTATTATATTGTTCCAATGTAAAAATTAGTTAAACAAATTTTTAAAATTAATTCTATCAAATTACACAAACTAGATATTATTGCCATGAAAAAAATTTTATTTTATTATTTTTTTATTTCCTAACAATGTAAAAATTAGTTAAATAAATTTTTAAAATTAATTCTATCAAATTATACAAACTAGATATTATTGCCATGAAAAAATTTTTATTTTTTTATTTTTTTATTTTCTAACAATTTAAAAATTAGTTAAACAAATTTTTAAAATTAATTCTATATTTTTGTTTCTAACAACGTAATAATTAGTTAAACAAATTTTTTAAATTAATTCTATCAAATTATACAAACTAGGTATTATTGCAAAAACCAATATTTTTTTTATTATATTGTTCAAATAAATAAATTTTTAAAATTAATTCTATCAAATTATACAAAATAGATATTATTGGCATAACCAAATTCTTTATTTTATTATATTTTTTCAATATTTTTTTATTTCCTAACAATATAAAAATTAGTTAAATAAATTTTTTAAAATTAATTCTATATTTTTGTTTCTAACAACGTAATAATTAGTTAAACAAATTTTTTAAATTAATTCTATCAAATTACACAAACTAGGTATTATTGCAAAAATTAATATTTTTTTTATTATATTGTTCCAATATTTTTTTCCTAGCAATGTAAAAATTAAGTAAACAAATTTTTAAAATTAATTCTATCAAATTATACAAAATAGATATTATTGTCATGACCAAATTCTTTATTTTATTATATTTTTCTAATAATTTTTTATTTCCTAACAATATAAAAATTAGTTAAACAAATTTTTAAAATTAATTCTATATTTTTGTTTCTAACAACGTAATAATTAGTTAAACAAATTTTTTAAATTAATTTTATCAAATTACACAAACTACTTGTTTATCTACTTAGATGTATATTCATCCATAATTCAAATTTTTTTTTTCAAACAGTAAGGGAATATCACGTAGTTGTATTCATACCTATAGATGGTGAAAGATAATTTATTTATATCAAAACTGAAGGATTCGTAAATAAAAATAAATCATTTAACTATGATATGATCCCAAACACAAGACAATTGTTTTCTTAAAATTTTATTATATTTTTTCATTTATATCCATACTTATACTTATTTATTACTATTTTTTATTAATTTAAGAATACACAAATATTATATTTTTTAATTAATGACGATAAAATAGATAAAATCTATATTTATTTTTAGACCAGGCAAATATTTTGAGATATCTTAAAAAATATCCATATCTTCGAAGTGGAAGGTATTAAAAAATATTTATTAAATCTTGAAAGATGTGGGAAGTGGAAAGTATTAAAAAATATTTATTAAATCTTCGAAGATGTAGGAAGTGGAAGGTATTAAATTCGAGTCTCGCTAATTACAAAGAGTTATTACTAATTTAATGAGAGATATTAAAAAAGAGAGTTATTCCTATTATGTATTTTATAATGTTATTTCAGCTCATTGGCCCTCATATATATATATATATATATATATATAAAGGAAATTTTTTAAAAACAATCAAATAAGGCAAAAGTTTTCAAATTGATGGTACATATGAAAAAATTTAAAAAATATATCGTGAACTTCAAAAAATAACATTCATAGGATCCACTGTGAATCAAAACAAGAACCTTATTTTGAGAGAAAGACATCGGCGATCACAGGGTAAATTGAGCGCCGCAGAAGTTGCAATTTACAATCGTATAACCCATTTTGGAAAGAGACACCGCTTTATGGGGCCCACGAATTTTTTTTTTTGCCAATTTTTATTTGTAATCCGAATGTGTTTGTATATCGATTGAAATTTTTATTTAGAAATAATAAGGTTAACTAGATTATTATTATAGAAAATAAAATGAACTGAAAATAGAATAACGAGTTGTATTTCAAAGGTTGGATAAGGACTAATATTAGCATGTTTGTTTGGATAATAAATGGAAGAGGAAAAATTTAAATTCAATTTTTTCCATTTTTGTTATTTAAATAAGAGCAAGTGAAAGGAAAATAAAGTTATGAAATAAATTTACTTTCCTTTTATCTCTCACTTGTTTACTTTATATTGTATGATCAGTAAGGAATTCATTGAGTGCTCTGTAAATCAAGTTCTGAGTATATTAAACAATACATAACAACCATAATAATTTATGAAAATTGAATCCATAAACTCTAATAAATGTGATTAAACCCAATTTCATGATTATAATCAAATCTTGATTTATAAGATAAGAATACGGTTAAATATATTAAATGTGACATATTGAAAATTTTGACAATATTAATAAGTTTCTTGAGGCAAAAATTTTGGTATATGTCTTTCAATAACTAGTATATGTATGGTATATTTTTCTAGTTCGTTAAAAAAAGAATATACCTAAAAAATGGTATATGTTTGGTATCTTTTTTTGTATATATAGAGCATATGTTATGTATGTATTTCGTATATTATTTCAAGCAAATGGCATATGTTTAGTATATTTTTTCAGATTGTGCACAAAAAGAATAGAACCAAGAGATGGTATATATTTAGTATTTGCTTTGTATATATATGGTATACATTATATATATATTTGATATATTTTTTGAGCATATGTTTGATGTTTGGTATTTTTTTATTTATTCATAAACATAATAGACCCAAAAAATGATATGTATATTACAGATACCAAATATATACTTAACATATACCAAATTTTGGTATACATATATCATTTGCTATTAGTATGTCTTTTTAATTTTTTCAAATTTGCAATCTTTATATATTAAAATAGTTTGCAGATTCCAAACATATAAGTAAAGTATACCATAAATTCTTTATACATTAAAGTAATTGCAGATGCTAAACATATATGCAAGGTGTACCACATTTTCTTAGATGTATTTTCCACTATATATATATATGGAATATATACTAGTTATATACCTATTATATATATCAAATGTATACCAAACTTTGATATACTAAAAGTAAATATGTAGTACACATATATCAAATTTTGGTATAGGTTGAGTATATATTTGGTATTTGCAATTATATATATATATATATATATATATATATATATATATATATATATATATATATATATATATATATATATATATATATATATATATATATATATATATATATATATATATATATATATATATATATATATATATATATATATATATAACATGCTTCGCACGTTGATTTCCATTAATTCTCGTTAGAGATATAAATACTTATTCTAAAGTGAATTCTTATTAAAAATTACATGACCAGTTTTTTGTTATTTAAGTATAAAATTATATACTTTTATGTTAAGTGAAATTTTTAATTAAAATGATATAAAACTTCTCAAATAAACACTATGTATGAGGCCAAAATCATATTAGTTGACTTTTAAAATTATCATGGAGAAATATTTATATAACTTGATTATTAAATTCATTTTAGTTGTTAAATCTAAGTTAAGTTAAATTTTTATATGAAAATCTAAATACTCAATAAAAATATAATTATACAAAAATCTAAAGACTCAATACAAATATAATTATACACAATAACTATTATCTAAGTTGTATAATCATGTATGTTTAATTCAATTAGAATGATGATATAAACTAATTATAGATTCTATATAAATATATAAGTGTACTTTAAAAGGCAATACAAATACAATATTGAAAGAAGATGAGTCAAACATATATACATAAATCATTTCTTATAATTTTAAATGATATTCTTATATTCAAGAATATGTTAGAGAAAAGAAAGTAAAAGAATTGATAGATACGTTTTATTATAATTTTCTATTGGGTAAAGTACTATTTAGTATATGAAATTTATCTTAAATAATGACTTCGTCTCTACAGTTTGAAAAAGTCACATTTTAATCCCTGAGGTTTGATTCCATTTAATATAATAGTCCTTCTGTCCATTTTCACAGTTAAAAATTATAAAAAGGCTAAAATGCCCTCATTTATATTTTAATTTTCCATATCAACCAACCAATAATAATGATGGCTTGTGTGAACCCTTAATTTTGTACCTTCCACTATGTGTTTGAACCTTATAAGCACTTACGCTCGGTAAACAAACTTTCAGAAGTCAAAAACTCTCAAAATGAAAAAAATAAAAATATTTCTTTTTGACATTTGAACCATTTCAAATCATCTAGGACTGAGTAATGAGTATAACACAACTAGAATCATGTAAAACGGACGAGAATGGGTGAAAATAGGCGAAACAAGCGAAATAGGGGCCTATTGCGGCATAACTCTGCGGCACTGTTGCAAAGACCTTTGCGGAACCACAAAGGGCTGTGCAGCACTGCCGCAAAGAGTTATGCGGCACCACAAAGCCCTCTGTGGCAACTCTGGTGAAAATCCAATTTTTTGCAATCCCACATTGAAAATTTGTGTTTTCTATGCTTCAAACCTCTTCCTATATATAGGGGACCTCCCCACACTTCAAAAGACCAACTTCTAGAGCTTGAAAAGCAATAACTTCAAGCAAAACGCTTTGCATTTTCTCCTTGCTTCGCAAAGCGAGTTGGGGGGTTTCTCCTTGATTTTTACTTGACTAGTTTAAGGCTTTCAGCCTGCTTGTTCGAGGCAAGTCTCTTGCCTAAGGCTCGTGTCCGCCACCCAGGGCTAGCCGCTACCCGTCGTCCGAGGTAATCTTCTTTTCCTTTAAATTTCATTTGTCTAAATTTTCTTGCTTCTTTTAGTTAGTTAATTGAATTGATTCATTTAGGTTGCTAGCTAATCAACTTAGTAATCAATTAAATTAATTAATTAACTCAACCATTTTTTAATCAATCAATCAAAATATGATAAAGTGACTAGGCTAAACTAATGCCTTTGCAAGAAGGGAGAACTACGTGGATTCTGATTCTTATTCAAAGGGATACGTAGGTATGCTTGTTTTAGGCATCGAATCCAATTAAGATTAATCAACAATCCCCTTATCACCTTCTTCACTTACTTTTGTGTTTGTTTCTTTACTTTATTATTAGGATTAGTTTAGGGAATGTGTGACTTCCCTAGAACCCATAAGGGCTAGAGGAGGTATCCCCTAAGTTTGGATTTCATTGTAATATTAACTCTCTTTTATTTTGAATTCTAATTGTATATAAACTTTGTGGATTGAATGATCATACATACTATAAATTATTCATGCACTTTAATTTATTCATGAAATATATTTTAAGTCGCTTTTTTATTACTTGGCCAAACTTATTTTATTAAATTAAACTAAAAATATAGTCCTTGAATCCTCTTTGGTTTCAAGGCTAGTGATCCTTTTTCTTTTGGATAATAATTAGAGTCAAATGGATTTTTTTTCTTATATTTTTCCAAGTTAAAATAAATTAAGGTGGTGACTCCAAAGAAATAATTTTTAAATCTATCAAAGATAAGCTCGAGGGCTTCCTCGTGAGTTCTTTCCTAAATGAGCATTTCGATTCCCTTTAACGGATTGGACCGGTGCTTGAACGAGGCCTTACAGCTGGTGACTCCACTAGGGATTAACTTTCTTTTAATAAAGGAAGAAATAAGTAGACTACTAATTGGTTTAAAAAGAGTTTGGCCTTTTAATGTGATTGTGACTTTGCATGCATCACTTGTATAAGCTCTTTACCATCCAACCCAGTTCTAGGAAAATAATGGATAGCGAGTAGCATCGAGTGGGTATCCCTCCTTAGGTCTATTCGCCGATAGTGAAATCATCCACCCCACAACAAATCCTTTAATCCGTTTAAAGGTGTAACGAGTATGCATGTACTGTTGGACTCACGTGAGACTCCTTCACTCATATGTGATTAGGTATATCGTTGCTCTAGTGTGATGGGTACCCAAATCTAACCACCCTTACCTTTTCATGTAATAAACTTAGATCCTAGCCTTAGGTTTTATGTACTATAATTAAAACCTTGCATCTTTGCATTTTCATGAAATGTTTTCCTCATACATATCATGCATTTATACTGTATAACCAAACATGCATTCATCTCAAGTCTAGGTCAAACCTTGAACCGAAGAAGGGTCAAACATTCTTATCTCCATTCAAATACTTTCCCTATAAACACTCTCACCCCTATACCATTCAACCTTCCCCCACAAACCTTAAGCCATCACTTTAAACCTTACCCCTTTATTTTAGCCTTTAACCTAAACACCAATACCCTAACCCTAAACCTTACCTCTTTACCTTAGCCTTTAACCTAAACACTAATACCCTAACCCTAAATCTTACTCATTTCCCTAGCCTTGACCTCAAACACCTCTAACCTTAAACACTGTTACCTTAACCTTACTCAAAATTTCTTTGTCTTAAATTGTAACCTAAAAACATCTATATCTTCCTCTTACCCATACCTTGCCAACCTAGCCACAATACACCGTCACCCAACATCGTTGGTCCATTACCTTCAAAACCAATCCATTACACCCAGATTGACAGATGTCTATAACCTATACCCCAAATCATCGAGACACTACCCTAAGCTCAATACCTTTGACCCAACACAATATCCTTAAGCCCAACACCCGTGACCCATCACCTTTCAAAACTAATCTGTTACCCTTAAGCCTAATAACTCTGGCACAACACACTACCTTAAACCCAATACCCTTAGTTTAGTATACTACCCTAAGGCCAAAACATCTACCTTATCATGCCTTAAGCCTAAAAAATGGTTGGCCCATGACACAATAAGGAAGCCTTTTCTCTTAGGATTTGCATGCCTATACCTTTATCACCTCTTCTGCTCCATACCCTTCACTTACCTTGTTGCTTTGGTTTGAAGGTACTAATGGCTCACCTGCTTGATATGGCTTCCTTGACCACACTTGTGACCAGAGTCCTTAAGAAGTAAGAAGAACATTTCTAGGCTATCCTAGCTACTCAGCAAGCCTAATTCGAGGAACAAAGGCAATTCATCATTGAGGAAGTTCGAGCTATGATTAACCAGGCCACCTTTAGCCATCTTAACCCAAACCTTATCTTGAACTCAACCAATCTTAGCCTAAATTTAAGCCAAACCAACCCATATCTAAATCAAGGTGAGGAAGTTTTCCCTTTAAGGTGAGGAAGTTTTCCCTTATCCAGATACTAGATTGCTCATAGAGAAACTTGAAGCCATGGAAAGAACTATCAAATCCCTAAAGTGCCACAATGATCTAATTGATGTGGATAGTTTAACCTTATTTCCTGATGCCAAGCTCCCTCCTAAATTCAAAATACCTGAACTGGAGAGATTTGATGGAACCACTTGCCCCAAGACCCATCTGAAGATATATGTAAGGGCAATGAAACTTTTAGGAGTTAGTAATGAGCTCCTTGCTCAACTGTTCCAACAATCGCTAATCGGTGTTACCTAATAATGGTTCCTTTCGCTTGACAGGAGCAAGAAAAGGACATGGGATGATATCTACTGTGCCTTTGTCGAACAATATCATTATAACAGTGAAGTGGATGTCACTAGGCGTAAGTTGGAAACTACCAAGCAGCTTCCAGAGGAGTCCTTCTCCATGTTCCTTACAAGGTGGAGGGCTAAAGCTGCCCAAATGGTAAATAGACTAATAGAGTAAGAACAAGTGGACATCCTTGTCAAGAATCTACTTCCAACCTACCGAGCCCACTTGTTAACCCAATATTTAACCATTTTCAAAGCTTTGGTTGTAACTGCATCAAAGGTTAAAGATTGCATCCAAAGTGCAAAATTTCAACCCAAATTCCTCACCACCAACTCGAGCAGTGATGAAGAACCCAAACCTAATTCAACCCCACCTTATCTCAGCCCCAAGTGGCATGAAATGGAAGAGTTCAAGTTCAATTAATCTAACCTATCTGAGATTAAATTCCAAGTCTAAGTCTAAATCTCCAAGTTTGAGTTTGAGTCTGAGTCCAAATCCCAAAGTTTGAGTCTAAATTCAAGTCTGAATCTGTCATCTTATTTTCTTTTATTTTTCGTTAATCATGTCAATTTCTTTTTTGTTATCTTGTAATAAAATTTTCCATTGTAATAAAACATTCACATCTTTTTAATTATTTATGCACTTGTCTAAACATGGATGAGTTTTGAAAAAAAAAAAAAAAAAGAGAAAAAGAGAGAAAAAAGATAAAATGAAAATAAAAAAAAAAAAGAAAAAAGAGAGAGAGAAATGAATAGTCAATTAAATCTACCACAGCTAACATATATTGAAGTGCTATCAACAATTGCTTTGCCAGCTCCTAACCAAAGTAAGTTAAGAAATAGACCTCTCATCAAATATTTAAAGCACAAAATCAAATAATACACCTCAACGAAAGGGACAACAAGATTCATCATATCTAAAATTCAAAGATTAGACCCCCTCAAAATGAAGAAAATTAGCAAATCATGGTGGAATGTTTTCTCCCAAAATCTAAGCTCGCTAAGTTGAAAACCTTAAAAAGGCAGGTTAAAAAAGAGAGAGAGAGAGAGAGAGAGAGAAAAGCAAAGCTTCTCCTAGTCATTTTCCTTCGTATCAAATCATCTTTCCGTCTCATCTCATGTCTTCAAAGTCATCCTTCCTTACTATCTTGCTCACTCTCTAAAGTGATATTATCTTCTATGCCCTTATCTCACATTGGGGATATGTCTTTCTAGGTCGTTATCATCTAATGTTAATCTGTCTCATCATTTAGCTCAAAGAGCTTAAAAACAATCTCTCACACTGTTAGTCTGTCATATTCCTATCTCTCATTGGGAGCAAAATCCCCAAGTTGTCTTTTCTCATAAGTCCTTCAGCCACTCCTTAGGGCATTTTCTTTCATCCAGTCTGTCATCTACATTTAAGCCAATAAAGTGTCACTCTAAATATCTCTTCAATATCAAAACAACAAGGTTAGCTTGGCTTGTTCTTTTCCATGAATCATGTTACAGATAGCAAAATCATACAACCTCCCTAATTCTTTTTAAAGTTTCCATCCCACCTTTGAACCATTCCTAAACTTCCATCCTTAAAGCCAGCTCTCTAGCATAACCAAAACCAAGTCATGTCTTGCAAAGCTTAAGAAAGGCTCGAACCACTCAAGTCATTCCATGTCCCATTGGCAAAACCTCTTTATCGTTGAAAAGACCAAGCCTCCTTGGCAAATTACATCACCCATAAAGTCCAATTGAGTCAAAGCCTGCCAACCGTATGATGGGCAAGAAAATTTGATGCATCCATGTCAAAAGGCAAACCCTTATCCATGAAGCCTACGGCCAAAACCTTTAACACCATACCTAAGATGAAGCCAACCATCCTCCAAAAAGGTCTAAAGCACCCTTAACAAAAACCAAAAGCCTAAGCCTAGCTTTCGCCACCAAGCCTAAAAGCCTTTACCATGAAGTCCAAACCAAAAAGCCTCACCATGAAGCCTAAGCCTAGCTTTCACCATGAAGCCCATTCTTAAAAAGCCTTCATCTCCTCTAAGGCTAAATCTAACCAAGCCTTCCCCAACTAATTTCCTAGCCTAATCTTTCCTCTAAGCAAGACCTGACCGAGCCTAAGGTAGAACTTGACCGAGCCTTCCAAATAAACTACTTAAAGATTGCAACCCGACTAAGCCAAAGTCCCAAACCTGACTAAGCCTTCCATATGAATTTCTCTGAGGACAAGCCCTATGTTGCACGATTTCTGTAAGTGCACAGATGTTTACAAGTAATAAAGTGATGAGTGAGTATCACTCCCACAAGGAAGGGTTTGTCAAGTACTAATTTTAAGATTACTCTATTATTTAGAAAATCAATTATGAGATTTTATATTTTAAGCTAAAGTGAAATTTAAGTAAATAAATGATAATAAATATGAAATAAGATTAAAGGTTTAGGATTTAGAATTCATCAATTGATTACATATGATTTCTTTATATTCTCTAGATTGGATTATTTTGCTGAAATTAATGATTAGATTTCCCTAAATTATATGATATTCTCTCTCAAGATATAACATGTGTGTTCATATTAACCTTATGTCTACTTTTGTGATCATAAGCAATTAATACAAACCCATTAAGTTTTATGGAAATCCTTTTAAAAATCACAAAGGAGTATTCTTATCTCTAAGCAATATATTCCCTAGGTCAATTATCCTAATGAACTAATATTATACTTCCACTCTCACTATTTCATGCAATATCTTAAATCATGCAATTAATGGCCAGTTAATTATAAGCATTAAGTTCTAAGATAAAAGATTAATTCCAACAATCAAATCCAATCAATTAAATATAAATAATTATATGCAAATCAAAAGATTACATCTAAATCCTAAAAAATAAAATTAGCTACTCATAATTAAAAAGAAAGAAACAATTAAATTAACAATAAACATAATAACAACTTAAAATTAAATTCAAGAGTAAAGTTTAGAAAGAACTCTTTTTGGGATACAATCTTTGATGAAAATGAGCTCCAAAACTTCTCTTAATAAAAATAACAAAAAAGAAAACTAATCTATTTTTTTCTCTCTAAATATTTTTTTTGATGGATTTCTTGATGCTTTTTTCCTTTACCAAGTATGGTATTTATAGGCATGCTTGGTGGAAGAATTCAAGTTCCATTAAAATTCTTACATCAAAAATTCAACATTGATGGTTAGGTTGGCCACCAACCATTGAATTTTAGCCACCAACCATTGAATTTATTTCTCATGGATTGAAAACTTGAATCATTGCTTGCATAATTATTTTTATGATATCACCGCCTGCATCATTTATTTTATTGCATCATTGTGACATCATTTTGATTTGCAAAAATAAAATAAAAATACTTAAAATATGTTAGAATTTATTTATAAATTGTACAACTATTTATTTGTAAAAATAAGTAATAATATTATTGCATTCTTGAGAATTGAGCTAAAATTTAAGTTTAAACACATAAAATAACTCTAAGAATGTAGAGTTATCACACCCCCAAACTTAAGTTTTTGCTTATCCTCCAGCAAAAGAAAATTCAAAATCTAAACTATTCCACTTTCATAGGAAATTACGATTGCATTTAGCGTATGCAAAAAGCCTTTAAACCCCTAGGTATCCCATAGAGGACGAGTTATAGTCTCGTGAAGGCTTCCAGTGGTGACAAGCACAAACATCTTTAAAACTCTAAATTTTCAACTATTTATTTCAAAAAGGAAATTTAATCCTCTCATACTTAGTTTGAATAATTTTTCAAAGGCCTCAAGAAATTAATATTTATAAACAACATATCAATAGTATTGCAAGTCAAGCTTCTATCTCAGGTTCAAAATAATCATCATCTTAATCATGCATTGAATAACCATGCATTAAATCAACTGCAAAGAAATTATTGCACTTCAGATAGACATATACACATTGATCTCTTTAAATGCCTCTATCAAAAGATATAAAATAGATGTACAAATCTTATAAGCATGTTAATGCAAACAATCTCCACTAATGAAATTTACAAACCAAAAGAGATTAATAGGTCTTGATTAGGCTTGTAATGAGACTAACACAAGGTATTTTGGCTAAACAAAGAAAAGGCTAAATGAACAAAAGTAAAATAATTATGCCAAGTTTAAAAAAGAAAATCAATAGCTCAAATAAAGGGATTATGTTAATGAACGATCCCTTCCATCTTAAGCATCATTCTTCTTCAATGTTTTCTTCTTTTAAGCCCCCTTCTTCTTCTTCTATTTTTTTATTTTTTATATTTTTTTCTTTTATTTTTTATTTTTGCCAACAACATTATTCTAAAGATAAGCAAGAATACTAATTTTTATTTTATTTAATTTTCTTGCTTTCCCCCAAACTTATTTTAATCATAAGGTGGTCTTTTAAAATAAATAATACTCTTAATTATTGGAGATCCTTATTTTCTTTTAAAACTTCAATAATTCTCTTTTCTTCATTAGAATGTAAACTTGATAAAATTATCTCACAAATAGGGTAAAGGATAACAACTAAGATTAATTAACAAAAAAAAAAAGGCTAAAATTAATAAGGCACAACGGGGTAAACTAGGGAAAAAATTAAAATAAGGGTGGATATAAGTAATAGGCTAAACAAACAACGCCTAAATCATATCTCTCTTTCAAAATGAATTCAAAATTTCGCCTCAAAAGTTTGCAAAAACATATTCTAAGATAACTGAGGCAAATAAAGATAAAAAAATATGTAGAAGCCCTTTCTAAGTAAGCATACACAAATTCAATGCAATCAATATAATGCAAAGTAAAGCAAAATATAATCTTAATAAAAGTTAATTTCTTACTTAAAATAGTTGCTCAACCTGAAATACTTTAATTAATTGTCCACAAATAGCAATTAAAATTAATCATTGGCCTTTCATCAAATTATTTAACACAAGCATATTTTATCAATAAAAGAGTAAAAATTTTAAATTATTTCATTAAAACACAAAAGAAATGACTGAAAACAAAAAACAAACTAAATTTCCCCCAAACTTGCAATAGACATTGTCCTCAATGTCAAAGAAACAAACTAAAAGAAAGAAAATACTCCCTCTTGTAAAAAAGTGGATTCCAAATTATAAGCAAAACGTGCATTCCACTTCCTTGTTTCCTATAAAACATCATGAAACAATACTAAAAGCAAGCATGAGAAATTAATCACACAAAAAGAAAATGCCAAATTTTTTTTTTTGTATTTATTATTTTTTTAATTTTTTTAATTTTGAAAAATAGAAAAAGAAAAAAGAAAAAAAAATATAGATGCGGATCAAGAGCACAAAAAGTACTCTTTACTCAGCCATCTTGTATGAATAACTCTTGAGTTAGTTAGTTAGTTAGCTAGCTAGTTAGGTTTTTTTTTTTAAAAGGAAAATCATAGAAATTTAAGATGCGTATCAAGAGTACAAAAGTAACTCTTTACTCAGCCATCTTACATTTAGTGAATCGGACCTAAAACTTCGCTTGATCATGTGCAACAAAAAATACACACAAAAAAAATTTGATAAAAAAGTACAAGAGTTAGGGAACTGGAGATTCAGATCTAGTCCTCACTTCTTACTGCTACTGGCCCTGGGGTGCCAAACTACTTGCACCATCAATGGATCAGGTTCAAATTTAAAGTTTTGCATTTGATTAATCAATTGATCAATAGTTGAAGCAGAGACTAGGATGCGTCGACTTGCTAGTATCATAAAACCCTGTTCCACAGCATGATCGAGAAAAGAAAGCAAACTATTATAAAAACCATCAATATTAAGTAATCCCAATGGTTTTTGAAGAACAGTTAATTGGGTCCAAGATGCAATGGTGAAGATATCTTTAAATATTTCTAAACCACCAGGTAATGCGATAAAAGCATCAGCATTGAGATTCATGTATACCATTCATTTGTACATGCTCATGACTTGTAACTCATTACCTATAGTTCCACTAGTGCTATGTTTATTTCGAACCAAAGCCTTTAGAACTATTCCTAAGACTTTACTACCTTTAATATATGCAGAACTTGCTACACAACCCCTTAACCCTAAACTACCTCCCTCAAACACCAAATCAATTTTCCATTCAGCTAAAATCCTACCAAGTTCATTAGCTGCTATCAAGTATTCTCTTTTCTTGCCAGAGTTTGGACTACAAAAGACACAAATAGTTTTGAATTTGCGTGTTGAGGATTCTGCCATTTTCTCTCACAGATCTCTCAAAAGGGTTGTGTGCATATTGATAATAATGAATGTGCATATAAAAAAACTAGAAGAGTAAAAGAACAGTTTAATAGAATAAAATAATTGTTGATAGAAAAAATATAAAAAAATAATAAAAATAAAAATAATCAATGTTGTGTGTACAAATGTCAAAAGAAATATTTGAAAAACTAAAAAGAAACAGACATTGAAAGACTAAAAAGCTAATGAAAGTAGAAAAATCCACAGCATGTGTACAAAAGTCAAAAAGAAAATATTGAAAAGCTAAAAGTAGACATTGAAAGACTAAAAAGTTATCGATAGTAGAAAAATCTGCAGGAAAATAAAATCTAGGTGTTAAAAAGTCAAAAAATACTGCAAGATGTAAAAAAAATAATGCATTGAAAAATAAAAATTTAGTGATACACCTGATTATAAATAGTAGTTGTGATTTTGGCTCACATCTTCCTCTAGTTTTACATCCAGAAACAGCTTAAACGCCTTCTATGAGTCGAGGATAGGCTTCCCATCCAGTTTTCTTATTAACTGGCAAACAGGGTCTTTTAACGTCAGATTTTCTAGACTGTAACGCTGCTTCTCTTCTTTGAATAAGTCCCATAAATCTAAAAGAGTATGTTGAACTTGTCCATAAGGATGCATCTCAAGAGTCTATAGGATATTATCCAAAGACTCCTTACTCAATCCATCTTTTATGAATCGAATTTTGTCTTCTCGATTTATGGATGCAAATCCAATATTTCTACAGCATGTGTTGTAATTCCATCTTGCACACTTGTAGCAGACTCCCATTCTCTTAGCTCTCCTCTTCTTTGAGTAAGAACTTCCCCCCGTACCTGGCAAACATTTAATAAATGAGTTATCAATCTCACCTGCCTATCATACTTTGGCTTCTATGATCCAGCGAATATCCTCAGGAAGATTCAGACGCCTAAATGCCTTCATTCTTTCTAGTCTGCGTTCATCAATTTTCCTGAGTACATCTTAGGAAAGAGCTGGAAATCTATTTTTTAGTGCTACAAGTGATGCTTCCATATCTAATTAACTTAGTTAAGAAAATGAAAGAGAAAATTTACAACAAGACAACTAAACAGAAATAAGAGAAACCTAATAAAAATAAAACTCGGGTTTCCTCCTAATAAGCTATTTAATAACAACACTAAAGCAAAATTAAAATAGAACGAAACAAAGAAAAGAATAAAAGAAATTAAAAAGAAGTAAAAAAGTTAGAAATTTGGTTTGCCTTCCAAAAGCGTTTAATTTATAGTCTTTAGCTTGACTATAGCTAGATCTTCATCACGGAGGATAATACACAAAGTATATCATCCCTATAATCATGGAAAGATAGACTTTTGCCAATTTTAATGAGTCAAGCTAGCTTGATTTGAACCTGTATGGAAAAAGGTTAAGACAGAAATTGTTTAATATTTTACAATTAGACTCATAATTTCCAAAAGCTTTCAAACGAGCTCTTTTTCTTGCTCTGAATTTTCTCAAGAAATTGAGATAAGAAGGTAGTGGTGTTGAATCAAGAGTTGGTGAGTGCTCAATTGATGGTGGTGAATGTTTCTTCTTTTCTTTCAAGTCATCAAATTGATATTCTCTATGGTTTGGCATATTTGGTGTTGTTTTCATCAAACAAACTGAAAGAGTTTCCTTTGAGTTCTCTTTTTCAAATACCTCTTCAATTTCTCCATCAATTTCGATCACTTCGTAGATATTATCCATGAGAGAAGGATATTTGAAATTCTTAGGCAAATTGGGATCAACCTCTTCCTTTTTATCTTTCTTGTTTAGAGTATCTGGTTGATCAATCATCTCTTCTACATCATTACTCAAAGAAATTGCCAAACATTGATCTCTAGAATGTTCTTCAATTTGGCTTGTTAGGTTACCATGGCCTTGAGTATCTAATGGACTAGCAAATTATTCCATTTGTATATCAAAATTTGTATTGTGACTAGTCTATTGATTCATCCTATCTTCCATTTTTTCACATCTTTCATAAGTAGCATTCATGAATTTTTCTAATGCTATTTCATAAGATGGTTTATGCTCTTTAAATGGTGCATAGTCGTGAAAATCATATTGATAAAGATACCATGAATTGTTCCTTGATCGCATTGGTTTTCCCATGAAAAGCTTGAATAGTCACTCCATCCTAAGTTGTTTATGTTAGAATATGGATAATTCTCATACCTATTATAATTTGGGAAAAATTGTACCTACTCTGTATATTGGCACTTAGAATTCAAATGATTACCTCCATACATATCACAACTCAAACATGAATTAAATAAACTATTTGCATTAAGTTTATCAATTAAGTTAACCAATGTATCAATTTTAGCATTTAACTTACTAAAACCATCCTCGCCAAACATGTTTGCTGCTTCATTTAGCATCATTCCTCCATCACACCATTACAAGTTGTGAAAAGCCATCCTTTTTTTTTTTTATAAAATTCCTGCAAAATAATAAAAAAATAGAAAAGAAAAACAAAATCTAAAGTAATAGAGTATATCAATCTATTGATATTGTCAAAAATTGCCTTCCCTAGCAACGGCGCCAAAAACTTGTTGCACGATTTCTGCAAGTGTATAGATCGTTTACAAGTAATAAAGTGATGAGTGAGTATCGTTCCCATGAGGAAGGGTTTGTCAAGTACCAATTTTAAGATTACTCTATTATTTAGAAAATCAATTATGAGATTTTATATTTTAAGCTAAAGTGAAATTCAAGTAAATAAATGATGATAAATACGAAATAAGATTAAAGGTTTAGGATTTAGAATTCATCAATTGATCACATATGATTTCTTTATATTCTCTAGATTGGATTATTTTTGCTGGAATTAATGATTAGATTTTCCTAAATTATATGATGTTCTCTCTCAAGATACAACATGTGTGTTCATATTAACTTTACGTCTACTCTCGTGATCATAAGCAATTAACACAAACCCATTAAGTTTTATGGAAGTCCTTTTAATAATCACAAAGGAGTATTCTTATCTCTAAGCAATACATTCCTTAGATCAATTATCCTAATGAACTAATATTGTGCTTCCACTTTTGCTACTTCACACAATATCTTAAATCATGCAATTAATGGCCAGTTAATTACAAGCATTAAGTTCTAAGATAAAATATTAATTCCAACAATCAAATCCAATCAATTAAATATAAATAATTATATGCAAATCAAAAGATTACATCTAAATCCTAGAAAATAAAATTAGTTACTCATAATTAAAAAGAAAGAAACAATTAAATTAACAATAAACATAATAACAACTTAAAATTAAATTCAAGAGTAAAGTTTAGAAAGAACTCTTTTTGGGATACAATCTTTGATGAACATGAACTCCAAAACTTCTCTTGATAAAAATAACAAAAAAGAAAACTAATCTATTTTTTTCTCTCTAAATATTTTTTTGATGGATTTCTTGATGCTCTTTTCCTTTGCCAAGTATGGTATTTATAGGGATGCTTGGTGGAAGAATTCAAGTTCCATTAAAATTCTTAAATAAAAAATTCAACATTGATGGTTAGGTTGGCCACCAACCATTGAATTTGTACATCAAAAATTCAATAATTGTTAGGTTGGCCACCAACCATTGAATTTTGGCCACCAACCATTGAATTTATTTCTAATGGATTGAAAACTTGAATCATTTCTTGCATCATTATTTTTTTGACATCACCACCTGTATCATTTATTTTATTGCATCATTGTGACATCATTTTGATCTACAAAAATAAAATAAAAATACTTAAAATATGTTAGAATTTATTTATAAATTGTAGAACTATTTATTTCTAAAAATAAGTAATAATATTATTGTATTCTTGAGAATTGAGCTAAAATTTAAGTTTAAACACATAAAATAACTTTAAGAATGTAGAGTTATCACCCCATAAGTTGACCTTCCCCAAATCTTACAATCTAATCATCTCCAAAAACTTGACCTTCCTGAACTAGCACTGCAATTCAGCCTCAAACCAAAGTCAGACCTATCTAAACTGAATAGCCTGATCTTTTCCAAGACCACACCTTGCTTAACTTTCTAAAATGACTTTTTCCTAAGCCAAACTAATAGCCATTAACCAACCAGCCTCGTATCTGACATGCCCATTTTTACCTCTAAGCTAGCCAATCAACCAAAAACCAAATGACCAAACCACTTTCCTCTATCATTCTAAAGTGGGGACATATCCCTTCTAAATATTCACTTTTTGAAATTGGGGCATCTTTCTCCCAAAGATCAACACTTTTATATCAGGACTAACCCTTCACTGGTTCAAGGTATCAAATCATTGCATAATTATCTAACATTTTTGCACTAAACAATATATGAATCAAGGAAAATTGTCAAAACTCTCGAAGAAAGGTAGGATCATCACTTTCATTCCTACCAAAAAGGACCACTACCTTTACTATTCCTACTAGACAGGACAGTTATCTTTATCATTCCTACCAGACAGGATGGTCATCTCTTCTTGATCCTACTAGACAGGATCATCACTTTTCATTCCTACCAGAAAGGACCACTACCTTTACTGTTCCTACCAGATAGGATAGTTATCTTTACCATTCCTACCAGACAGGATAGTCATCTCTTCTTGATCATACCAGATAGGATGATCACTTTTCATTCCTACCAGAAAGGACCACTACCTTTACTGTTCCTATCAAACAGGACAGTTATCTTTACCATTCCTACTAAATAGGATGGTCATCTCTTCTTGATCCTATCAGATAAGATCATCACTTTTCATTCCTACCAAAAAGGACCACTACCTTTACTATTCCTACAAGACAAGATAGTTATCTTTACCATTCCTACCAGACATGATGGTCATCTCTTCTTGATCCTACTAGACAGGATCATCACTTTTCATTCCTACCAGAAAGGACCATTACTTTTATTGTTCCTACCAGACATGACAGTTATCTTTATCATTCCTAGCAGATAGGATGGTCATCTCTTCTTGACCCTACTAGACAAGATCATTACTTTTTATTCCCAAAAAGGAGCATTACTATTCCTACCAGATAGGACAATTGTCTTTACCATTCCTACCAGATAGGATGGTCATCTCTTTTTAATCCTACTAGATAGGATCATCACTTTCATTCCGACTAGAAAGGATCACTTTTCATTCCTACTAGACAGGACAATTATCTTTACCACCCCTGTCAGACAGGATGGTCATCTCTTCTTAATCCTACTAGACAGGATCATCACTTTTCATTTCCTACTAGATAGGATTATCATCATCATTCTTACTAGACAGGATTACCACTTCATCCAGACAGGGTCATCATCACCACCACTTCATTGATTCCTAATAGACAGGATCATCATCACCACCACTTCGTCGATTCCTACCAGATAGGGTCATCATCACCACTACTTCGTCAATTCCTAACAGACAGGAACATCACTTTTAGCTCTTACCAATTATCATATACTACCAGCCGCTAGATCTTTCAAATATACCAGGGGCATCTTCCCTAAAATCAACCACATCTCTCACCCAAATGTCTAAACTCTGTCTTAGACAATAATTTGGTTCCTTTTACCATCTCCCATCCTCAAGTTCACTGTCATTAGAATCATCTTTTAGACAAAGACAATTCTGATGAGGGGGCAACTGTGAACCCTTAATTTTGCACCTTCCAGTATGTGTTTTGAACTTTGTAAGCACTTAGACTTGGAAAACAAACTTTCAGAAGTCAAAAACTCTCAAAATGGAAAAAATCAAAATATTTCTTTTTGACATTTGAACTATTTCAAATCATCCAGAACTGAGTAATAAGTATAACAAAACTATAATAGTGTAAAATAGATGAGAAACGAGCAAGAATGGGCGAAAACGGGCAAACAGGGCGAAGGCGGGGCCCGTTGCCGCAGATCTCTATGGCATTGCCACAAAGCCCTTTGCGGCAACTCTGGCGAAAATATGATTTTTTGCAATTCTATATTGGAAATTTGTGTTTTCTATGCTTTAAACCTCCTCCTATATATAGAGGGCCTCCCCACACTTCAAAAGACTAACTTCTAGAGCTTGAAAAGCAATAACTTCAAGCAAAATGCTTTACATTTGCTCCTTGCTTTGCAAAGTGAGTTAGGGGGGGGGGGGGTGGTGGGGTGTTCTCCTTGATTCCTACCTGACTAGTTTAAGGCTTTCATCCTGCCTGTTCGAGGCAAGTCTCTTGCCCAAGGCTAGCCATTGCCTATCGTCCGAAGCTATCCACCGCCTGCCATCCAAGGCTAGCCGCCGCTCATCATCCACTGCCAGCCATTGCCCACCATTCGAGGTAAGCTTCTTTTCCTTTAAATTTCGTTTGTCTAAATTTCCTTGCTTCCTTTAGTTAGTTAATTGAATTGATTCATCTAGTTGCTAGCTAATCAACTTAGTAATCAATTAAACTAATTAATTAACTTAATCCTTTTTTAATCAATCAATCAAAACATGATAAAGTGGCTAGGCTAAACTAACCCCTTCGCAAGAAGGGAGAACTGCATGGATTCTGATTCTTATTCAAAGAGATATATACGGATGCTTGGTTTAGGCATTGAATCCAATTAAGATTAATCAAGTATCCCCCTATCACCTTCTTCACTTACTTTGGTGTTTGTTTCTTTACTTTATTATTAGAATTAGTTTGGAGAATGTATGACTTCCCTAGAACTCATAAGGGGTAGAGAAGGTATCTCTTAAGTTTGGATTTCATTGTAATATTAATTATCTTTTATTTTGAATTCTAATTATGTATAAACTTTATGGATTGAATGAACATGCATACTATAAATTGTTCATGCATTTTAATTTATTCATGAAATATATTTTAAGTAACTTTTATATTACTTGGCCAAACTTATTTTGTTAAATTAAACTGAAAACCTAGTTCCTGAATCCTCTTTGGTTTCGAGGCTAGTGATCCTTTTTCTTTTGGATAATAATTGGAGTCAAATGGGTTTTTTTTCCATATATTTTTTCAAATAAAAATAAATTAAGGTGGCGACTCCAAAGAAACAATTTTTAAATCTATCAAAGATAAGTCCGAGAGCTTTCTCGTGAGTTTTTTCTCAAATAAGCATTTTAATTCCCTTTAACGAATCAGACCGGTGCTCAGGTGAGGTCTCACAGCTTGCTATTTCTATTTTCTTTTCTTCTAACTAATTAAAAATCCCAATTTTACAATATTTTTGCTAGAATTCCCACTTTAATAACAAGAATTACCTCCATCAGTCTTAAGAATGCTAGTTTCCAACATTTTGCCAAAGAAAAAAAGAATTCCGGTCAACCAAACCACAAGAGTTGGCTGTGATTGGTCTCCTTTTTTTTTTTTTTTTTGGTTACGTATTGGACCCAAAAGTTGAGTAAAATATGTGAGAAATAGAATAACAACATAGCTTAAAAATTAATATATTACATATTTACATTAGAAGTGATTCCTAAAAAAATTTACAGTATTAGTAGTGTATGAAATTATAAATATTTATAAAATAGTCTTCGATTAGTTTATATATCTATTAAACTTAGATAAGAAAAAAAAAAAGGTCAATGGTAGTGATTGGTTTGATGATAAAATGATACATATCTAACCTTTAACTCCAAGGAAAAAAAAAAAAAAAAGAATACCTAGCAACTTGAAGAAGTGGATAAATAAATATCACATCGATTTCAAATTGTCAACTTAAACCTCATTATTTTTCCATTCTTCATCATAAGCTTGTCAAAGAAGGATACTTTAAGAAAAAACATAATTTTGAGACAAAAGAGGAGAAGCATCAGTTAATGGAGAGAGAAAGTATACAAGGGTATTTTGAGGTACAATTCTATTTTCTTTTTCTTTTTCCTTTTAATTTATTTAATAGAAAAGGTGAACAAATAAACAAAAGGACTAAATAATAATATAGAATCAAAATTGGAGGACTAATTAGTTAGTTTCTCAAAATACAACAACTTTTCATTAATTAAGGCAAACATCAAGGACTAAATAGTAGTTTACCCTTTTCTAATTTTTTTTGTTATTATTATGTTGCCTAATTATTAATTATAGGTTGATTTCATGTTAATACTTAGTACGTCTAATTTTTTTTATTTTTTATAATTTAATTGTAAGTCATATGTTTTTATTAATTTCAATAAACTTGATCTTTTTGATACATTATAACTTAATTTGTTCCTCGAGAAAATTAACAATAATCTTTTTTGTGTCTATATGCGTCATTGTTTTAAAAGCTAGACTGGTGATTGAATCAAATAGGTCACCAGTTCATAGTTCAACTGGTCGGACTGATTGAACAAAATTTCTTAATTTTTATTTTTTTTTATCTTTTGGTCATTTTATAAAAGATTTCCATTAATACATGTTTAACCGGTTGAAACCAGTGAAATGACAATTTAATTAGAATTTTAGTTTTTTCAGTGAAATGAAACAGATTGGCAGTCGATTTTCAGTTGAATATATTAAATCGACTGGTCCAATTCTATTTTTATAATACTGATATGAATAGATTTTGCATCATCAACAATACACGTATTATTCCCATTTGAATCCACCTTGACACTCACATTAAGTTTAGATTTTCACTATGATATCTTTGATACTAACTCCTTAAAATTAGACCCTAATTCTATCAAAATTTGACCTATAGATCATTATAACTCATTTTTGTATTTGTATCCTTATCAGTTATCACCAATAATTCTCTCCAACCATTTTTCTAATGTATCCAAATACTCTACATAAACCAATTTCACAGATTATGCCAATGTTTATACCAAATTCAGACTCTTCAGCCACCACATCCCATAAACCATTCTTAGAAATAATATTATAACTACCCTTCTTCCTCACAAGAAAAAAGTCTAAACAAATTCATATTTTAATACATCCACAATATTGAAAGAAGATGAGTTAAATATATCTTAATAAATCATTTATTACAATTTGTAATGATGTTCTTATTTTTAAGGGTATGTTAGAGAAAAGTAAAGGAATTGATAGATATGTTTTATTATAATTTTTGAATTTATGTTGTTATTATTATATTATATTAATTATAGGTTGATTTCTATACTTGATACATATATTGTTTTCTTATAATTTCAATGTAGATTGTATGTCTTTATTAGTTTTGATATACTTGATCTTTTTAAAATATTATAGCTTAATTTCTTTTTCTCCAAGAATTCAACAATCTTCTAGTATTTATATGCATTACTGTTTTAAAAACCGTATCGAACTGAATATGATAGTTTTATATAATACATTTATTTTTTTTATTTTAATAAAAGACTTATTAAAAGTTCATGTTAGGATTAAATACATCGTTTATGAATTTAATATCAATATTAATTCAATATTAATTATATGCAATTGAATATTCATGTGATATCATATGATATCATATTATATTATAAGTCCAAAAAATATCTAATTTAATGATTATATTAATAAATTTTTAGTTTATAGAATACATTAATTTTTTTATTTTAATAAAAGATTTATTATACCCTCACATTAGAATTAATGCATTACTTGTGAATTTAACATCAATGTTAATTTAATATTAATTATATGCAATTGATTTACATATGATATCATATTATATTATAAGCCAAAAAAATATCTATTTAATAGTTATATCATATGAATACTTGTGATTATTTCAAATTTGATATTACAAATAATAACAATTACATTTATTCATTAAATTAAAAAATTTGTAATTTTGATTTTGTAATTTTATTAATTTTTAAGAATGATTAAATACATTTTTTAAATTTTAAATATATTTATTTTACTTTTTAATATATTGGTTTATATTTTTATATGTTATATATTTATAAATTTTTTGCTTTGCTTTGAGTGTAAGTGTTTTTAATAATATCGATTTATTTATAATTAATAAATAATAATTTATTAATTATTTTCAGGGTATCAATACAATTATCTAACTTTTTAATATTCGAAATAACATAAAAAAACATAAATTATTCTAATTGAATTCATTTATACAAATTATTATTTTTTTGAAAATATAAAATTATTACTAATGGTTAAAATAACTAATTTTAAAATGGGTTAATGACAAAAAAATTCACCAACTTTATACGTTTTTGCAATTACAGCTTAACCTTTAAATCTTGGCAATTCGGTACAAATACTTTCATTTTTTTGCAATTTTTGCACCGACCATAATTCCGGTCTAAAATCCAGTAGGATAGAATGACGTGGCATATAATAATAATATAGTTGACAAATCAGCATCTTATTTGGCACTTAAAAATAAAGATTAATAATAAAAAAATTTACCAATTTTACATCTTTTGATCGAAGTGTTGAATTAGTAAATTTTTGGCAAAAGATGTAAAATTGATGATTATTTTTATCTTTAATCTTTATTTTCAAGTGCCAAATAAGATACTAATTTATTAACTATATTATTATTGTATGTCACGTCATTCTATCTTACCGGATTTTAGACCGGAATTATAACCGGTGAAAAAATTGCAAAAAAATAAAAATATTTGAATCGAATTGCCAAGATTTAAAGGTTAAGTTGTAATTCAAAAAAGTGTAAAGTTGGTGAATTTTTTGTTATTAACCCTTTTAAAATATATAATAGGACAAAGTAATAATTTACACAATGAAAGTCATATTAGAATTTCTCTAACTTGTTAATAAACAAAATGAAAGGAAGAATATATTTTTGTATATATCTCATATCTGTGCAAGAATACTATTATATAGAAAATGGCTAAGCTATTTATGGATACAAATAATTACAGAACCATGATCCTATAATCACTCTATACAAATTGCTAATTTACAGCTTGATCCTTGATTTGCTCCATTACATAAAGATGTTGATTGCCTTGATTGATTTTCTTTCCTTTCACACTCCCCCTCAAGTTGGAGTGTGAATGTCTATGATACTCAACTTGCTGAGATGCATATGAAATGCCGATGACCACAACGGCTTTGTAAATATGTATGCTTTCTAACTTCCTGTTTGCACATAAGCTCTCTTGATTTCACCTTTTTGAATTTTCTCGTGAATGGTATGACAATCTAATTCAATTTTTTTTTTTATTCATGATACACTGGGTTTGTAGCAACGTGAAGAGCTACTTGGTTATCACAAAGCAAATTCGCTAACTTAAGATATGGCACACGTAAATCCTTTAACAAATACCTTAACCAAGTGAGTTCACAAGTAGCTGCTGCCATGGAATGATACTTTGCTTCTATTGATGATCTTGAAACCATTGTTTGCTTCTTACTCTTCTAAGACACAAGAGATTTCCTAAGAAAAATACAATATCCAGTTACAAAGTTTGAGTAATTGGACATCTTGCCCAATCGGCATCACATTATCCGATTAAATGAAGTGGGTTGTTTCAATGAGAATGACAATCCTTATCTAGGGGCTGCTTTCAAATATTGAAGGAGACACTGAGTAGGCTTGAGATGATGTATCTTAGGTTCCTACATGAATTGACTAAGTGTATGCATTGAATATATGATTTCAAGCCGACTAATTATGAGGTAGATCAGTTTTCTAACTAGCCTATGATATCGAGTGGGATCTTTAAGAGTTTCATTGCTTGTTTTTGTTATCATTAAATCAGGTTCCATGGGAATATTGGCTGGTTTGGCTCTAAGTAACCTAGCTTCTTCCAATATATCAAGTTTGTACTTTCGCTGGTAGATTGCGATTCCTTCCTTAGAATGAGCAACTTCAATGTCGAGGAAGTATTTGAGTGATCCAAGATCTTTAATCTTAAAGCAGTTATTGAGAAATTGTTTGAGATCACTAATGGCCTTCTCATTATTTCCTATTATAACCATATCATCAACATAAAGTAATACAATGGTAATAGAATCTTCATGAGTTTGTATGGATAGTGAATAATCAGCCTTGGACTGTTGAAACCCAATTTCTTGAAGTGCAAAAGAGAAACATTGGAACTAACTACAAAAGGCCTGTTTAAGTTCATAAAGTGACTTATGGAGTCGACAAACTATATCCTCCCCTTGTCGATGGTAACCTGGAGGAGGCAGCATGTAAATTTCTTTAGTTAACTTGCCATGAAGAAATGCATTTTGCACGTCCATTTGATGTAAAGGCCAGTGACGAACTACAACAATGGCCAGTAAGCAACGGACAATAATCAATTTAGCTATAAGAGTAAAAGTATCTTTGTAATCAATCCCTTCATATTGTGTGAATCTTTTGGCGACAAAGAGAGCTTTGTGGCATGTAATTATTCCGTCAGAATTGTACTTGATCTTGAAAACCTACTTGTAATGGGTCATTGGCTAGCAAGCAAGGAACCATGGACCATGTTTTATTATCTTCAAGAGCCTAAATTTTAAAGTTCATAACTGCAAGCCATTGGGGATCTTGACAAACCTATTCATAATTTGTTGGCTTAACCAAATGAGATATGTTATGCACAAAAGAATGATGTTTATTAGATAATCTAGAGCAAAAGACATACCTTTGCAATGGATTGCGAGTGCCGGACGAGGATGTGAAGGGCAGAACATAGCCGAGGACAGTAGCATGGTATGTTCAGAAGTCTTGAAGATGAGAGGGTGGCCTGTGAGTGCAAGAAGAACGACGGTGTTCAGGTATGGCAACTGATAATGGGTCCAATGGAGGGGAGTGTTCTGGGTTATCTAGCGTTATGTCAGCCAGTGGTAAAGAGGGTGATGATGGGGTTATTTCGATGTGCTGTATTGGTGCTAAGTTAGGATAAAGTAGGGATTGTGGTTCAATTGGGTTAGGTGTGGGCATCGGATTCAGGACTGAGGTAGTGTTTTATGGTTCAATTTGGTCAGAAGGACTAGAGAAATTAGGCTTTAGAAAGTGAGATAGACCCCCAAGGATTGGTAAAACTAGATTGTCATCTTGATTTTATGGAAAGTGAGATGGACCCCTAGGGATTAGTAAAACTAGACTGTTGCCGCGACCCACTTTTGAGCCATGACGGTCTTAGAGCATAGGGAAACATAAAGTCACCTAAATCCGTAGAACCCACTTATAACTTATTAAATGTTGATGAATATCATGTTACCCTTATCTTAAGATCGAAACCAAAATTATCATTCATTATTACCGATTATCATATTAATTATCTATGTAATAAACATTTATCATTTTAAATCCATTTTCATGCTTATCGCTTTTGAACTCCATTTTCTAGTATTTTAATTGCAACTCACCTAAATATTACTTAAGTGTTTGGACTGTGATAATGAAGTAGCAACCCACACACATACTAATAATATTCTAAATTATACCATTATTATAGACCTTAACAATCCATGGAGCTCTAGAGTGAAACTTCCAAAATACAACATATATACATCATGATACCAAAAGTAGCAATGCAATTTCCAAGCGAAAATGTAGAACTTGGAATTTACCTTGCTGATCTATTAACTGGTCCTAAAAAATAAACAACAATTATGGGATGAGACAAAGCTTAGTGAATACAGAATAGTATTATAAAGGTTAAACAAATGATGTATGATCAATGGTGATTCCTTATAGTAATAAAGTAAAGTGGATCAAGAATTATTCTTATGGAACAATTTCCTATATATATAATAGATATTATATCTTTAGCAGAAAATTTTCTTTCTTAGAAAAGGTGTGTTTCCCCATAATCACTTGAGTGGCGGCATACGCCTTGCTCACTCCCACATGCCTAGTCACACGTACAACTAATCAGGTCATATGTACTGGGGACTTTAAACCCTTCCTAGCTAAGGTTCAGATAATCTTTACCTTATCTACAGGTCCATTACCATTGTGCATAAGGTCTAATGTATTGCTCCATATCAGAGGGGTATTTTACTTATCATGGTATCATTATAACATTTTACCTTTCTATCCATGAAATGATTCAATGAATAATACATCAATAAACAATTAGGTTCCCATCATTGATCACATTATAAGATCAAAGCAATATAGGCTCATTTGTCCAAATGCCATAAAGGAATATTTTATTCAATTTAGCTCAATAATCGGTAAAGTAGATAATGGATGCCAAAGAATTGCAATGCATTTCAATTAGGAAATGATTTAACATTTATACTCATATTTAGGGTATAAGTTATATTATATTATTAAGTACTCACCTCTTACTCCTTAGCTCCTATACCGATAGACTCAACGTAAATTATAGTGAGGCTCCTTAGTATTCTGAGCAATGTCTTTGCCTTTTGATTCTACAAATACACCCAATAAGTGTACATCAATCACTATTCCTTTAACTTTCTAGCCAAACCCTGACTCAAACTTAACATCATGTTCCTATTATTAATCATCAAAACACATTCTATAAGCAACAACATATTCAAACACATTAACAACTTAACCAATTTATTCCAAAAATCTCATATTGGCCGAATCCTTCCAACAAAATAAGTAAATTCTTTTTCCTTTCTAATTCCTTAATTAAATCCTATATTCATCAATTAGAATCAATGTAATTAATTTTCTAGCACTTAATGGAATTAAAACAATTCAATAATTAAAATCCCTAATTTGGTATGTTCCAATTAAATTTGGGAAAAATTATTTTCACCAACCACATTTCAAATTAACCTTATAAATAGCAAATTGAATTAATTACAACTTAATTAATCAATAAATTTTAAAAATTCAAGTTCAAATCTTGAAATTCCCAATTTGATCTAAAAATCCTAAAATTTGGGGAAACTTATCAAATTCATTTTCGAACTTCAAATTGAATGTGGATTTGTCAATTAATACCCAAACAATTAATATCCATTAACCAATTGCAATTAATTTTTTTCAATTCCCATAAACCCTAATTTTTACCAAAATGAGGTGATTTGGGGAAAATCTAAAATTTTTTAATCAAATCTTAAATTGATCTTTCAATAATGAAATTGACATCATACAAAACCTATAACAATAATCAAACATCAAAAACACACATCAAATCATACACTTCCCTTATACTATGGATTATGCCTTCAAAGATTTCAATTTTTGTATAAAATCTCCAAATTTAAATTTTACACTTTTAAACCACTTTTCAACATCCCAAATAACCTTAGATAATGTTTAAAAAATTTTAGAACACTTCCCCAAAAATTTCCATTTTGACCGAACCATCCTTTGAAATCCTAACCATTGACTTTTCATGCTTCCTTTGCAATTCCTCACTTATTAAACCCCAAATCCTTAACTCCTATCCTCATATTTCATCAATTAACATGAAAAACTAATTCTCCCTTGAATCCCTCCAACAAAATCAAACCATAGAAATCAAAAGAAAAGCATATAATTGCTAGCGATCCATCACTCTTAGGCTAAAAACAAAGAAAGAATCACTTAAACACAAAACCTTACCTTGAAATGCTTTAAATTTGGTTCTAAGTTGATCAACAAGTTGAGAGGTTTTTCTTTTGGTGGGAGTTGTGCTTTTGGTAGTGAGTTTGCCAAATGTGAAGAAATTAGCATCTTTTTACTTATATATGGAAGGAATGGATGGTTGTGATTTAATTTCACAACTTCAATGGCTATGATTCAATTAAGATGGATGGCTATAATAAATCAAGGTGGATGGCTAAGATTACTCTTAGGTGGATGGTGACTTAGCATAAATAATGATGAAGAATAATGAACTTGGACAATGGTGATGGTGAAATGAGATTTCCACCATTATTAAGAAATGGACTTAGTCAAATATGGCGGCTTTCTAGTCAACTTTTGTGTCTAACCCAATTACTTACCATTCTAACCATAGTTAATTTATTCTAACCCTAGTAGAGTTAAGCTCCACTAATTTATGGGGCTTAGTGGGCTCGCCATTTCATGGGCTTAGGCCTTGAGTCCAAAAATCCATTAATAAGCCCACCCAAACACGTTTTCTGAACTCAAAAAATTTCCATAACTTTTCCCTCCCCTTTTACTTGACATTTTAAATCCTACCTTCCCATATCATAATAAACTCAAACAAAGACATATTGCTTTAATTAATTCAATAAAATATATAATCATACACTTGGCATCAAAAAGGGTTCCTTTCTTCCTATCACTATATCATTAGTATTATATTCATAAAAATTTATATTCTATGGTATTATTATAACTCTAATGAGCTATAGAAATCTTAGATATTACAATTGTCATCTTGATTTTCTTGTGGAAGTGTATGAAAAGGAAATAATTGTTCATGAGATATGACATCTCGAGAGGTAAAAAATTTTCTATCTATAAGGTCATAGACCCGATATCCCTTTTGCCCAAGAGGATACCCCATGAAACTGCAATATCAGGCATGAGTATAAAATTTGTTATTAGGAGTTAAGTTGATGGCATAGCAAAGACAACCAAAAACCCAAAGGATGGAATAATTTGGCATAGTTCCAAGTAAGAGTTCATATGGTGATCTATATGAGATTAGCAGTGTGGGTAGACAGTTAATGAGATAGCACGCTGTTTGGATACTTGTCCCCCTAAAAACATAAAGGTAAATTGGCTTGAAATCGTAAAGCAAGTGCGACATTTAAAAGGTGGCAGTGTTTATGCTCGACTACAGGAGTATGAGCACATGTATGTTGAAAAATGGTACTACGTTCATCTAGAAAAGAACACATTGATATGAATTCTCCCCCATTATCCCACGTAAAATCTTAATGTCATTATGAAATTGAGTTTTAACCCAAGAAAGGAAGGATTTCAATATAGACTGGGTATTAGATTTGGAACTCATAAGGTGTACCCAAGTAAAGCGACTGAAATCATCTACAATGGTTAGAAAGTAACAAGCCCCCAAATGTGTGTGAGTTTTGTGTGTTCCCCAAATATCACAATGAATTAAGTCAAATGGTGCAATTGTTTTTACTGAACTTGAACTAAAAGACAATCAAGTTTGCTTTGCTAAGGGGGCCAAATCTCACAAATATGTTTAGAATTAAAAATAATTTCTTGAAAAGATTAAGACAAGTTGTGAAGAGGGGCAGCAGACAAATGCCCAATGCGTTGATGCCATAAATCATATGTGCGAGTTATGTGGTTGACAAGGTGAGGATTCTAGCTTGACATGAGGTAGTAGAGACTATTAAAATGGTTGCCCACGCCAATTATCCTCCTCGTATCCACGTCTTGCACAATATAAAAATTTGGATAAAATATTACTATACATTGCAAATCTAATGTCAATTTACTCACAAATATCAAATTCATATGAAATTTAGGCACATAAAGAACTACTGTGAGAGGCAAGTTTGGTGTTAATTGAATGGATCCAACATTTTCAACAATATTTTATTCACCATTTGGTAATCCAACAAAGTCATGAGGTGTCTTAATTTTATTATAAGTTGGTGATAGGTGTGTTATATGATCTGTTGATCCATTATCCACAATCCAATATAAAGTTGAATGTGAATTATCTTTTATATCATTGCAGC